>JZKD02S1962111.1:53018-65424 GCA_000966675.3 Picea glauca
AAAATATCTTGTAAAATCTCTCTGTAATATTTTTATTTTTCATTATTAAACTGCTCCAAGTGGTCACGTTGGTTGGGGTCATGGATGTTTCCCCGTAGGGGTTTTACCATGTCAAAACATCGATGTGATGATCTTTGATCTAGTTGCGTGAGTGGTTACTGAAGGTGTTCATCCTCTATTGGAATACATGTGTTGTCGAACAAGTATGGAGGGAACAAAAGATGATATTTTACAGACCCACCCAGTAGCAACCCATCCTAAAGGGATATCAACTTACTAGGGCATCAAGTCACCCTTCTAGGTATGAACAAGTCAAAGAGCATAATTTCCAAGAAAGCATTATGAAATGAAGGAGAATTCAATGCAACGTGTTCAATTTCTTCAAGAATTAGAGTGACACATACCATGATACCTGGACTCATTACCTTATGCAGCAAGACTTACTGCTATGTCAGGACAAGGTTGTTGGGATGGATAATGTTGTTGTTGATAAATGTGCACCACTAAAGAAAAGAGGGGCCCTCATGGGCCATTCTTAATTCATCTGACTCTCGGCACTCCATGTCTCGGACCTGTGGGACTCAATACATGATCTCATTAGTTATCCCTAGGGTAGGGGATAACATCTAGCTCCAAATCAAGGACATGTGCTCACTGTAGAGCGCATGAGAACCTCAACATCTCTGGTATGACCTGTGCCTGCTAAATCTTAACAAAATGTATTAGTAATCCTTAAGGTGGTGATATCACCCCTTTTTCATATATGATAATAAAATATCGTCTATAATCTAACATATGATCATGAGCATGCATATATACAAGTGAGAAAATAATATGTAAAATTGTGGTGAACCATGGTGAACCGGCTTGGTATATAAGGTATGACCAAAAATCATCAGGAGAACATTGCATTGGGTCATCCTTGGGTGCTTGGAAAACTTCTGTAATTATATCATTATCTTGTTTCCAAACATCAAAATTATTAGGAACATCATATGATTGTTGTAAAGGAAAAATTCGAAGATATCCTTGCACATAATAGATGGGATCATCATTAAAACCAATCACATCTCACTTACGTCTTCCAACATGTATGAACTCATCAATATTATCAACCATGTCACTACCTTTATCATAAAATGAAGGATTTAATGCATCCAAGGGCTCTGTTGAGTCTCCATTTTGACACCTCTATTACCTTATATTATCCTCTATCTGAGTCAATTTTACCTCTCACATGTGCATATGTTGTATATTTCCTCCACAAACCTACTTTGTGACCTTGTCCATGTGCATAGAGAGGTAACCTATGTTAAAGCATGATTTATTTGATTTTCTTGATTAAATTGGATTAAATGGTTGATTATTTATGCTCCTAACTACTTTGACTCTTAAGCAGCTCCATCTGGTACTCCATTGATCCAGTACTGCAACAAATGCCTATATCTCTACCAACACAATGCCTCATCCGATACTACCCGCTCAACACCTCATCTAGTACCGGCTCTCCACTTAACGCTTCATCTGGTACCAGATTGCGCCTCTTCTAGTACAAACTCCATCTGGTACTAAACCCCTTCCTACATAATTCTGGTACCAACTATGCTAGTCCGGTACTAGAAATAATTCGAATTTTTGGAATGCTCTAGAAGAAAATCCGGGACATGGGTTTTGTCCAGAGAAGCGTTTACATGCAGATACGTGTGGCAGAATTCACCCATATCACACGTGTGGACCTCCATCTTAGGGGGAATGATTATGCCAAAATTAGTAAAAATCTCAAACTCCCAACTTGTGCCTCAATTTCCGTGCATATGGTATTAGATCTAGAAATTCGAAGATATGGGTTTTGTCTAGAATATGGAAAATTGAGTAACTCGTGGACAGTTTTTCAAAATTAGAATCGGTTTGGAAGATATGGGTGGAGCCCTAACTCGAATTTGCCTAAATTGATGAAAAACACAGATTTTTGGGATTTATCCTAAAATTGTGAAAATTGTTTTCTTAGTTTGGGGATTCGGTTGCATCCATTCGTCCATGGATTTTATGTATAAATAATACCTCATAGGTCTGAGGGAAGGGGATGAATCATTATGATGCAAGATTGGTTCTTGGAGAATGATACACATTGTTATGTCGAGAAATGAAATGTTGAACTGTTGATTCAATCAATCGATTGAAGGAATGAAAATGTTGTTTTGTGCAATTCATGGGAATGAGTAAAGTGTTTTAGTCTGCAATTTCTTTAGAGGCACCTTGTTGATTCGGCAAGGGCCCACGGCCCCAACCAAGGTAAGCCTCCCTGTACATGTCTTTGTGTGTTGTGAGTTAATTGTGTAAGTGTGAAAATTTAATAGTTGTGTGTTGTAAATAATTTTAAATTCATTTTAAGTTCAGTACAAAGTTATTTGATTTTGAATCAGTGTGAGTAAATGATTAGACATTGAACAGAGTAGATAGCTCCATTTCCATTAATATTTTATTGATAAGAGTTTAATGTGTGGGATTGTTAAGCAAGCAATTGTTATTGTTTTGAGTTTGTAATTGTGGTGTTCTTAGTAGGTATAGGAGCCACAAGACTTCATCTCTCACCTGCATGTTCCATATAATGAAGTCTCTCAATCATATTGATTGTTTCCTATATTAAATAAGGTTTGATTGGAATTGATAGGGTTATGATTGGTTTCTTTCTAAGAGTGAATAAAGTGGATTGTTGATTACTGTTGTAAATGCTATAATAAGCAAGATCTAATTTCATCTCTCCATTTCCTGAGCCTATAATGAACAGACTTGTCATCTAAGCAAGAGCATTTTCAATTGAGAGTTTTACTATGAGATTTATCCTCTAGGTTTGAAGTTGTGTGAAGCATTTAGATATTCCAAAACAAAGTGTTATGTTATTAATTGTTTCTTGATTAAGATATACTCATCAAACATAGGAACCTATCTGTTATCGACACATATGGTGCATCAACTCTACTGATTACGAATCTCGATCGATAATTTATGTTTGGTAATATATTATGCATATAATTGCACCAACATGTTGGCATCGTTGTCGAGGAGTTGTAAACGGTAATAGGTAGTATTTGAATAGGATTGCTTTAATGGTTTTGGATTGGTTTTATGAATGACCTAAGGGTGGAGAGAAGACAGTAAGACGTGAGGGAAGATCCCACACATCCACTTTGGTGGGGTTGCTCCAAAGTTAGGTTGTCCTCTCTTCTTTTAATGCAAGTGTGTTTTTTCTTCTTTTACGCAAAATTGTGTTTTGATGATGGGCTCACTTGTGCGAACTGATAACCTGGTGACAGAAGGGTCCCAGTAATGCAAGGAGCTCAAGTTTTGTGTGTTTTATTTTTGCAAATAGTTTTAAAATTTAGATCTTTGATGATAAATCATTTTGGGGATGTTGTAAGAACCCTCGAGTACTAATTTGTGTTGCAAGACATGGATCATCAACCAGCTAGAGTAATTCAAGGATGATCAAGAGCTTGAAGAATGTTCCTCCAAGAACTTTCTCACATTCTAGCAGCAGCTGGGATATCTGCCTTTTTGGAAGAGCATATTTTGATAGCAGTCAAGAATTTAGTTGTCTCTCCACGGGAAGATTTAGAAGTCTTGTCGGATTCCTTTTGTCAATTTGTTGAGGAGAATAAAGAATCATGGATAGAATTCAAGGGAGAGCAACCATTGGAACCTGATATTGGGTAGTTTTCAACATGCCTCTTAGTAGATCTTGTATGTACTCCAAATACCAATCATCTTGAAGAAGATAATCTGCATAGCATGGTAGAGGAATACATTCAGTGTGACCTAAACAAAGAAGAGAAACAATAATATATTGATCCTATTGAAATATGGTTTCAATTAGTTATTAGGTCACACCACTCTTTTATTTTTCATTATTGTTTGATCTCATCATCAAAGTAGTTGGTCCTTCATACTYCGATATGCATTAAAATTTATCTTTTAAACCCGAGTATGGATATATTTCTAACCTTGTTACRCACATGGCTTCACTGGAAGTATTCCTATACTTGAAGGACATTTTATTTTGTTCAATTAGAGTAGGATAGGTAAATAAATAAATAAATGTTGCACATAAGTACAATGCAAGATATMTTTCATACTTTTCATAAATGGGAATGTCAAAAGTTAATAAAGCAATTGGTTTAAGATATTTTGTTCCKATAGTAGATTTMTTTCTAAAAGTTATGATAATTTTGTTTGGAATCTTATGAGAAGGGAATCTCTTCATYCTMTGAATGCACACATAATACTGGAAGGGTTTCAAAAGYGGAGAAGGCATCCTTRTCAAAATAAGATAACASTTAAGGGAGTGCTTCATGRCCTATTTCTTCAAATTTCTTCTTTTTCCTTAAGTTGTTAAAAATGATGCATTCATGCTTTATCATTACCTATTTATTTTAAGATCACTATTTCACAAKAATGATCAATTAARCGATCTTTTTAATAGCAGTTGAAACTAAATGTTAATTCCAAACTATTTTATTCATAGCTAATAATTCAACTTTTGACATTTTCCCTAAATATTTTGTTTGTAAGCATGAATAMAAATCTAGTTTTAATTAGTTCTGTTGGTTTGTTTTTAGCAGATGTTTGCAACCTTCTGAGAAGCCYTTTTTTTTAGCGTCTCACATTGTTTGCATGAGGCCATACAAAACCTCAAGCATGGGGGAGTGGTTGTTGAGACAGTAGTATTTAGGTTTATTTTCTAATAAAATGGAAGTGRCAACAAAAGAAGTGGTTAGTTTGGTTCCAAAAAGAGGAGGATTTTGAATSTCAACATGTGGTCATCCAGCTACAAAGYGCCTTCTTGTTACCCAGTCATTGAATTCTTTTGTCTTATTTCTCTGACACTTCCACTGCAAATTCARAGTTCATGTATCAAGTGTTGGTATTTGTTTCACCTACATGGTCTTTTAGTAGAATCGAATCACAGGTCATCTTCCATAGCATCAGAAAACAACTTCTACAAAGGGCATCCTACAAAGTTCCAGACTACAGAGCACTACCCCCATATACCTTGTCCAAATTATCTTTGAGTACCGGAATACAATTTTTTGATGGTCCGGTACTGGATAACAACTCTGCGCTCATCCGATACTGGGAAAAAATATGTGTTCATCCGGTACTGGGCAAAAATCTGCGTTCATCTGGTACTATGGGAGAAAGTCTGCGTTCATCCAGTACTATGGGAGAAGGTATGCGTTCATCTGGTACTAGGAAAAAATATGCATTCATCCAGTACTGTAGGAGAGGCTTTGTGTTCATTCGGTACTAAAGGAGAAGGCTTTTGTTATTCCGATATTGGGAAAAAAGAAATCTGCATTCATCCAGTACTAAGGTGATCCGGTATTGGTAATGAGGTGTTGGTAGTCCTTATCCTAATTTCAAAGTTTTTGCTGCTCGATTTAAATGATTCAAGTAATAGGACATATAAACTCAACATTTTTTTTGTTTTATTAAGGAATTAGACTAATTATGTATTAAACATGTGGTTATTATCATACATCCTCATGTCCTCAATTATTTCATGCTCCCTACCATGAACTTCTGCAAGCCCTCGTATACATATCCTCATACAGAAATCATTCATCATGTCACTCTGTTTCTGCGCTCTGTTACTTATTTTTGTTTTTTTGTTCCGATACTACTCTATTCTGGTACTGTTATGTTTCAGTACTGCAGAATTTTGTTCCGGTACTGCAGAATCTTGTTCAGGTACTGTCCTATTCTAGTACTGCAAAAACATGTTCTGATACCAATTACCAATCTGGTACTGATGCCAAGGTGATATGATTTTTGTCATATGCTTAACATTGTTTTCACTTCAGGTAATTGGAGTTATGAGCTAATATTTTCATGTTCTTTCTATCAAGGATCATTTAAGTCTTATGTTGAATTGTTCTTTACTCTCATATACATCTTCCTCCTACATTGTTACACTCACCCCTAAATCAATCATCCTTGCTATCCTTTAAGGAGATATTTTTACATTTAGCTTGTTGGGCCCAAGATATGATCAGTTTTATGAAAGTAATTAGATACTTTTTCCGAATGTACATATGTGTTTTTCATGTTTTGGAGAAGCTTTTTGAAGAATTTTGTGCCAAAACGGTATGATCCACACCAGGTATGTATAATTCGTGTTTTATATTGATCTTGAGTATAATCCATTACGTTTTTATGTTTCCAAGGATCTAATTCACATTTTTTGGTGTTACAGGGAAAAACGCATCATGTTTTTGCTTACGACACTCAGTCCGACACTCCATCCAGTACCCAATCCAATACCCGATCCGACACTTCGTCCATCACCTTGTCCTACACAAAAACGATGGCGATTTGGCGGTTATGGTATTGGCGGCCAGTGGTGGGCGAATCAGGAACATGGGTTTTGCTCGTGTTTGCCCCCTCCAGCTACTGAACTCTTGAAAACTCAATTTGGGTTGTTGAGCAAAGAGATTATTGGCTCACTCCATTTCAGCAGTTAGGGCACCATTAATGTGAATTGTTGTTTTTAGAAGTGGTCTGACCCTCCAGTGGTCGACCTCTTGGTCTATAAAACTTATAAATACCACGGTGGTGGTCATACAGAAGTTAAGCAGTAGAAGAAGTAAAGGATTAGAGACAAATACGATTTTCCTCTGTTTTTGCTATTTTCAGTTGCCAGAATTATATGAAACTACGTTTTTGAGTTTTAATGGTGAAATCGATTTGTTGAGTTTGTGGCGTGCCTTTGATAAGTGACCACGACTTGCTGGGGGGGCACCAGCAGTCTGGTAACTGTTCTTTAAGTTATTTATGCATTTCATAGCTTAGATGTCTTTATCTAATTTCTTGTACATGCATTGTTATTTTTCCTTTGTTATATAATTTATTGTTGTAGCTTAATTGTTTAGTTCTTTTGCAGGTTAGTATGAAGGCTTGTGTTAATATGCATTGATTTTGTAGTTAGGAACGAATTTGCAAATTCATACACTAATCCCGTGTGCAATTAGATATTAGATTGTGTTTTATTTATGCTTTTGAAATCAAATTTAAAATAGAAGTTAAAACAGAGTAGAACAAAGTTTTATTTCATGCTTCCTTTAAACAAGGCTTTGATGGATGGATAGGGTTAGCTTCATTTTTTAATTGTAGATTGCTTATTCCATTGTTATATAGATCTTGCTTAGCTAGTTGTTAGTTAATTTATTCATTAGTTTACTTTTTATATGTCATGTTTTAATTTTTGGTTTTAAGCATTTTCCTTCTTGCACTTTGAATTGTTAAGATAGATATAACATAGTTTCACTTTATGCACTTTCTTTCCTAGAATTAGATTGCAATTCCAATTCTTATTTAATGATTGAACTTACTTATGAATTTTCTTATATAGAATAGAGTACAATTATAACCTCATTGTATTGTTGATGGTTAAATACATGAGTAATAATTCCATGAATATGCAGGGTAATTGACAATTGTTTCCATAATGGCTAAGTTCTCATTGGATTGTTTAATCCACACCTTTCACTTTGCTATTGAGATCAGTATTGAGCTTATACCACTTGAATTATCTTTTGTTGTCAAGTGCCATTGAGATATTATAAGACACTGGAGACATTCACACAACCACCAACACTATAGTTGAGTTTTCATAGGTTAAAAGATAGTTTCTTGCTTTCATAGATCAAAAGATAGTTTTATTGTTGTTGTAGAATAGATAGTCTTTTGCTTTGGTAGGTTAAAGAGTAGTTTTGCTTATCATAGATTAAATATTAGTGTTAAATATTCATTCTTTCAATTAAATAGATTTCCTTTTATGAATTAGAAATAGTTTTGAAGTTTGAATTAAGAATAGAATTCACTTGCCTCTTAGCTTAGTTAGTTTTTCATTGAGTATTCTTAATTAGTTTACTTGCAGTAGAAGTTATCTTAGGGTAGTTAGTTGTTTACTTGCTTTAGTAGGTTACTTTCTTACTTGTCTATTCTGGCTTTGATAGTATAGTTGTTTATTTACTTGCTTTCACAGGATAATTGCTCATTGAATTTAGGTAGGCTAGTTAAAGTAGATTGCTTTTGCTATTTACTTATTGTTATGCTTAAATAGTTGCTTTTTCTTATTGTCATGGTTGAACTAGTTTGCTTCAAGTAGGTTTTTCATTTGTTTTCCTAGAACTATCCATCGATCCTTGTTCCAAAAGTACTTATGTTACATAGTTTCAAGTTGCTTAGTAGGGTTTGCTCATTAGATGGCTTTGCTTGAATAGATTATCCCTTAGATATACACTTCCTTAGTTAGACTATACTACTACCAGCCCTTCTACCTTGGCATATATTTGGTTACAACTCTAAGTTTACTTACCTCAGGTTGACAATTTAATTGAGGGTTTTTAGTGTGTTTTTAGTGCATATAGAACACTCATCATTTTTGGCGTCATTGCCAGGGAGTTGTCTCAAGGTAGGAAGTAGTTAGGAAATAGATCATTCCTAGACCTTAGCATTAGATTAGTGGCAGTGGAACTTTAAGACGAGAGGTAAGAGCTTGCGCATTTTCTATTGCAGGATCCCCCAAACCCAATGATAGTTTTTCGTTTTTTTTTTCTTTCATGAATAGACCTAGAGATCCAAAAGGTAGATACATTAAATCTAAATCATACCTTTCAAATAAGGTTCCTTCCAATCTTTTTGGGGGAAGGGACGTTCCACTTATAAAATCCGCAGACCAATACTGAAAAATAGGAGCTAGCTCAACTCAAAGAGCTAAAATAGTCTCTGAAGATACTAACACTAGGAGAACTATAGAATAAGAAATTGAAGCATCAATCATATTGGGACAGGAGGCAAGACCACTTGAGCCTTCCACAGAACCAAACAATACAACCTTTTCTTTTACACCACCACCAAGAGATCCTAATTTTGAAGACATCATAGACCCTGAATAGGTAAATCTTTTTTTTGGTAGTTCAGCCAATGTAATTATCTCTCAAACTGACACAAAAACCTTGGCACAAATAGTCTCAACTGACTCGAGTAGAGTCCCAGACATCCAATCCATAGGAAGACCTTTCCATCAAAGGGAAACCTTATTCTCTTCAAAGATAAAACCACCTAGGTACTCTCTTTTTGGAAACCAAGCCAATATGGATGATCAAGAGGACCATAACAATGTAAGACACGGGGAGGAAGAAGAAACTGGAAACCAAACCAAAACTACCTTCGGGTTTTCGATTTTGGACACCACTCCAAATGTCAACATGAAGAATATTCCTCTATCAGTATTGCCCACCTTTTATGGTAAAAACAGTGAAGATCTAGACACCTTCCTATTTGAATTTGACATCTTGTGTAGGAGCTACAACTATGTATAATATGCCCAGAAAATAAAAAAAATTCCTGCCACCCTCAAAGACTTTGCACTAAGATGGTTCATGGGGTTGGGAGAATCCAATATTAGGTCTTGGGAAGCCATGAAAGACATATTTTTTAAAAAGTACCAAGACTACTGCAAGACCAAAGAGTCTCGTAATGAAATCTTTAAAATCCAATAGTTAGAAGACGAGACCCTCGAAGATTATATGGAAAGATTTGGTTATATCTCCCAGAAGTCAAAATACCATGACCTCCAAGAGGATGCAATTAGGGCTCTTTTCCTTAAGGGAATTTCAGAATAATATCTAGAGATGCTTAACTTGATGGCATCAGGTGACATCTCCCATAAACCATTTGCCGAAATATGTGAAATGTGTAAAAATTACTCAAGGAGTAGAGCCAAAACAGGAAAGAATGTTTGGGACCCTTATAATAGAAACTTAAAACTAGTTAGTTCAGGTGGTATCACAAGAGCAGAGATAGGGAACCTTTTAGCGAACTTCAAGACATACATCTTAAGCAAAATGGGTTCCCAGTTGGACACCCTTAAAATTAAAAAGAAACAAGAGGAGGAAAGTGCAGCAATGAGCATATATTTTCCAAGATGCAAGAGGAAGCATTCCTCAAGGGAATGTCCATTAGATAACATTTCAGTTTGTGTCTTCTTTACAGAATACCATTCAACTGAGAAATGTCCATCATTTCTCAGTTTATTAGCCATATATAGGAGTGGAGATCCCGGGGAGTCTTCTTATGCACCTAGGAGGCCATGAAAGCCTAGGAACCAACCCACATACCCATATCTACAATCTCAAGTTCCACCTTATTATCAACAACAACAACAGTGGAACCCACTAGGTTGGAAAAAATGGTCTACTCAGTACCAACATCCTTGGTTTCAAGGATGGAGAGGAGGACATAACCAAGGAAACCCTCAAGCTCCACCTATCCTTATGTCCAACCATACTTATCCTCAGTTTCCACCAAACACTCTGCAACTTCTGCTAGGTTTTGTTCCACCACCTTTACCTCCTATTACACAACAACAACCGCTACAATACCAAAATGCAAGCTCCCCGAGACCAACACTATTACCGACACAACCAGTGTCGAATCCCAATAATAAGCCCCCTCAACCTCTTCACAATGTTGATATGTAGGCCTTCCCGACATATGTTATTACTCATGTTCCATTACAATAAGTTCAACTAAGATCATGAAAAGTTCTGGATAGGCAGAGACCTTCAGTAGTCATCCAAGAAAAAGAAGAAGAAGAAACCACCAAACAACCCACAGATGACACTAGATGGGAAGATGTTATTATTCCTAAAGACCAAGAACCCAAGCTTCCCCAAGATAAACCTTCATAAATTACGAAGGTCCCTCCTTATCCAGACCGATTGGTAATCGAGAAACCTACCACCCAACCGGAACTTGACATCTTGAATGAATTGGAGAATATTTGTGTCAATATTCCCCTACTTCAAGCCATTAAATACATTCCAATCTACAGTAAGGTAGTCAAACAATTGTGTATTAAGAAGTTGTGTAGGAAGAAAAAGGACCCTCCTATAGTACATTTGGTAGGAGGACTTTCTGAGTACATATCAGAGCAACCAAAGCTAGCAAAATATGGGAACCCAGGAAACCCTATAGTGACCATAACTATTAATGAGGTCTCCATTGGAAAAAATCTCATAGACCTAGGGGCAACCATCAATGTTATGACCGCTACTACCTTGGAACAATTACAGTTACAACCTCTTCTTCGGCCTACCCCAACCATCTTGGAATTAGAAGATAAGACTAGGGTTATACCTGAAGGAATTTTAGATGATACCATGGTTACTTTAGCCTCGTGGGAGTACACAGTAGATTTTCTTGTCATTCACTCAAAGGATCCCGCCAAAGGCCATCCTGTCATTTTGGGAAGACCTTGTCTAGCCACAACCAATGCATTTATTGGTTGTAGAGAAGGGGGCATGACCATATCAAATGGTCTCTCTATCCAGAAGCTCACCATTTACCCTCCAGCTCAACCTATTATGGAGAATCTATGGTGGCTTGAATTCCCATATGAGAATGAGGATTGGGAAGAACCCATATTGCCAAGTGACCATGCATGGGCACTTCAGGAGCACACAACAGAAAATGTGCTAAACCAGTTTATTTCTGCTATCACATGTGTGGATTTTCCATAGTCTTTTCCCCAATTTGAATACATGTTTGGGGAAGAATTTCAAGAACAATTGGACACATCCATTTTGTCTTTGACATCTTTTATCTTCGAGATAGATGAGTCTACCATGTCTTATACTATGCAATACGAGATTAATCCAGGAAAATTTTTACATATAAACTTCGGGCTAGATAAAGACCAACAGAAACAATTAGTAGATATCCTTAAAGAAAAATCAGGAGAATTTTCCTAGGAATACAATGACATTAAGGGTATACACCCTGACACATGCATCCATCAAATATATACCTAGGGGGAAGTAACACCTGTTAGGAAACCCCAAAGAAGGATGAACCCAACACTTAAAGATATAGTCAAGGAGGAGATCCAAAAGTTGTTAAATGTTGGATTCATTTATCCCATCTCCGACAGTAAGTGGGTATCCTCACTTGTAGTGGTTCCAAAGAAAGTGACCGGGAAATGGAGAATTTGTGTTGATTTCTAGGAACTCAACAAAGCCACTCTGAAAGATTACTTTCCTCTCCCTTTCATTGACCAAGTTCTAGATACCTTATCTGGAAAGAAGTATTTTTCCTTTCTAGATGGGTACAACAGGTACAATCAGATTCTTATAGCACCTGAGGACCAAGACAAGAATACCTTTACTTGTCCTTGGGGCACCTATGCCTATAGGGTCTTACCATTTGGATTATGTAGTGCTCTTGCCACATTTCAACGAGCAATATTATGGATATTTTTCGATCTTATTCATGATTGTGTGGAGATCTACATGGATGACTTCACAGTCTATGGTAACACTTACCAAGAAGCCTTAGACAACTT
>JZKD02S1962122.1:0-44210 GCA_000966675.3 Picea glauca
ATATTAGCCACTAATTAATACTTTGTAAGCTCATAGACCATGCATGTGGCCTTAGGCTTTGACGTGGGCTCTATAGAAGGAACACTTTTCATACAAAAGGGGCATGGGCCTATGATTGGGTAATTTGGATGGGTCTCATGGACCAAACCATAGTTTAAGGATAAAATATATGAATTTAAAACCTAATCTATTTTTTTTGGGTTCAGTGGTGCTCATAGTCATGCATGGGGGCCTATATCATGACACAATCCCTTGGAAATTGGTGTACATCCTACAAAATGAATATTTCTATTATAAGAGGAAAATAGGCCTAATTTGAATCATTATGAAAACCATGGATTGGTGCCATGTAGAAATACCTAGTTTAGGACCAAATTCTATGGATTTATCTTCTTAGGAATGTCTTTTAGGCTTATAGGCCATACATGGGCTTCTATACCATGGAATAATTCCTACATGATGAATGCTTGACCTATAAGGGGAAAATGGGTTTGATTTCAATGATTGGGTGTAATAGGGATTGGTCTCGTGGACAAATGCATGGTCTTAAGATATGTTTGGGGGGGGGTGGTCATAGGAAATTAATGATGTGTTTAACCATGACATAAGCCACACAAAAGGAAAATTTTCCCTACAAGAGTAATATAGGCACAATTTCAAGGATTGATGCAATAGGAATGAGAATCATTCCCCAAGCCATGGTTTGGGGTCAAAATTTAAGGATTTGACCCTTAAATTATTCTTGAGTTCATAGGTTATGCATGGGTCATAGATCATGACACAATATCTATATAAGGTATGTTTATCTTATTAGTATAGGAATATGCATCTATTTTCAACGATTAGGTACAATGAGGATGGGTCTTGTGGCCCAATATGTGGTTTTAGGATAAGAACCAAGTACACATCCCATGGTGTATATATTTAAGGAATAATTAGGTATATTAATGGCATATTTAAGGATCTACAATTCTTGATTATATCTTCACGCCCTAATTAGATACAAGGCATAATTAAAAACCTATAGGGCCCAATTAAGGACCAATAATTCCTAATGTGGATTTATAGATATTCCTTACCTAGAAATATAGAGCATAATGAAGGATCCAAATGACATAAATAAGGATATTTAGGTCCTCATAAGAGAACGTTGGGATTTAATTAGATATCTATAGGCCTAATTTAAGGATTTATATCGTATAATTATATCTTTGACATTGAATAAGGTATATATAGTGTCCAATTAATAATATGTATGGTTTAATTATAACATATAACCCTATATTGTAATAATTGTATGATTAATTTAATGTGGTGACAAGAATGAGGGGAGTCATGTCTGATTCTAGAGCTCACAATTGATCAGATTTGCATGGGGAATTGGAAAAGATACTAATAATGAAGTTGGAGCTATAACCATATTCCAAGGATTAATTTTTTTTTTCAATATCATAGGGGAAACCATAACGGTTATAGATGATCCATCCTTTATTATCAATGGTTTGAGAACAAATGGGGGGAAATGCCTCAACAAAACTGGATAAACTCTTCTAGAGATTCTAAAATTCTATGAGGCACTTTGATCATGCTTACTTTCACCAGGTATATCGATCAAACAACTCTGATGATATTCCATGGAGAAAAAATAAGTTGCATTGGATGAAGGATCAATGAAAGAGAAAGGTAAGGAGGGGAACTCCAATAGACATGAACACATTCCATGAAGGAATATATTTTTAAAAATATGAGAGGGGGAAGGAAAATACTATATGGCTTCCCTAACTATCACATGCCAAATGATTTTAATTTTTTGTAAGGGGAATTCATGGCCACCCCATATCACCACCCTCCTCACACATGTAAGTGCATGTGTTCTTCTTAATACCCCCATTGATCTCAGTGCCCCCTCATTCCTCCCATCTTACATGAGATAAGGAAACCACCATCATTATCCTCAACTCAAAAGACATAGATATAGATGCAACATATTCACCAAGTTTGAGGGTTCTATCTCTCGTCTAGCATTGAATTTATTGTTGGTGACAAACCATGATTTCCTAGAATTCACAAGAAATTGGGAAGAATTTCCCCTCTTGTAGTCTCCCTCTAACCTAGAGTAAATATCTTTCCCCCTACTATTGGGTATCCCCTCCATCTCTATTTACATTTACATCCTAGACCATTTCATTTTTCTCATTTATTTTTTCTACAATTCCCCTCTTTATCAACAACAATGGATTCATATTCCTTTTAGTATAGGGTGTAGTTGGGAATTAAGGAACTTCGTTGAATAAAAAGGTGCAACAAGAGTAGGGAAAATGTTTCATATGCATTGGCTAACAAATTAATTAACATGGTGATGGAAAAAATAGATTACTTCTCTCACTTGGTTGTTGAAGGAAAATCTCCCTACGGATAGGTATATCTCCTCTTGAGAGATAGACTATTAACTCTTAAGAAAAAAGATTCTTATCATGGTCACTGAATTCCTTTTAGATCTAGATAAACTAATGTATGAGGATGAAGGAGAAAATAAGTACCTTTTTACCAGAGTTTGTCCCTGCACAGTCCGATTTGAGCTCCAATCTTGAACTCTTCGATAAGCCCTGTAGACAAACACAGATACAACCAATTTCCTACTCTACTGAGATTAGTTTGAAATAGATATATCTATTAGAGACAAGTTCATATGATACTAAGCACAAACTAGAAAGAAATAGGCCAATCATATTATATTGATGAGAACAATAACGAAGGAAACTTACAACCGTAGATGTGAGTGCAGTAGCTTAATCAAGTCCTCCTTATCTAACCCTTGATCGAAAGACCCACGATCAGAATGAAAATAACTTCAATGATTATTCTCGTCCACTTCACTGTGTGTTTCCTATGAGATCATAGGTTGCATGCCTCTAATCATTCCTCTTTTTCACCATGAGAGGGCCTACTTATATAGGTTTAGAGAGGCCCAACCACTTGAGATATCTTTGGGGTAAGTTGACTATTTTCCTCCTTCAGTTAGGGATATTCCCTAAGATCATGGCTTGACCAAGGATTCAAATCCAATTGCCTTTAGAGATTGAAGAGATCTTTTCCTCATTCTTCTCAACAAACCAAATTTCGCCCAGAATAGGTAGCGCTCCCCCAAAAGGGGCATCAGAGTGCTATAATGCTCCCTAACAATGCATAGGGGGGCACCAACACTTCTAACAGTAGAAAAGCTCCTCAAAAAGGGTAGACAGAGTGTTATAATGCTCCCTAAGAGTGTATAGGGCGCACGATCACTCCTAACAGTGGTATAGGGGAGCATTCTCCTCTGAAACTCAATTTTTAGTGATTCTTTCAAATGGCAAGAGGTTCATAACCCTGTTAACCCATTCCTCTTCTTCCAAATCAAATGTTTGAGGTGTTTCAAGTGTCCTTATGATGTCGTTATAAGCACAACATAGGAATTAAGGAAGTATTATTTTTCTTACATTTGGAACACTTGCGACCAAACTGTGACACTTGTGACACTTGTAATGACGACACTTGTGACACTATCAAAGTAAGTAATTTTGATGTGTAACAGATTTCCCCCAAAAGTATGAAGTTAGAAGACGAGAATTGATAACTGAAATTGTTTGCAGACTTTCAAGCAAGGGTATAGATGCAGAGAACGTGACAGAAGCTGCACACGAACACTAACAAATATTTTGACATGTTTCAAACCCAAGGCAGGCATACCTATGCTTGGGTGATAAAGACTTGCAAGATATGTCCGCCATAAAATACACTGTAGATCCATAATTGTATTGATAAAAGGTATAGCCACCGAGGATACAGTGTGGATCTATACTCCTATGACCTGAACTTATCATAGCCACAAAGAATACACAGTGGATCTACGATATGACAAGACATAGCCATGACCAATACAAAGTGAATCTATGTAACAATATATGTGTCATTGTTCAAAAGAAACTCCTTCGCAACCTGGGTAAAGTACATATAAGAGTGATGACTCAACCCAGGGTCTTCTTACCGATCCCGATGTAGTATGAATCTAACCATGTGAATAGATGTACTGATGTCGAACATGGCAGAAACCACTTGATTATCGGTCAATGATGTAAACTGTTAACAAGCACGAGGGAAATCATCATTAATGTCAATGATTCCCTAGGTACCCTAGTACATTCCAATGAATGTGAATGGATGAGATGAAGTCGAACATTTGTGGAATCATCCGGTCAAAGGTCATTGATGTAAACCCACTGTTGAACGTGAGGAGGCCTGCTATTGAGGCATGCAGGTCCCAAAGTACTAATTGGTTTCTAAGTCTAGTTCCTGGATAATGTGTTGAAGTCGACATGAATAGACTCGTTGAAGGAGGGCCTTGATGTATTCCCCATCAATGACATGAAACAGACATAGAGATGTAATTGGTAAATTAAATGAACATGGACTGACACGGGTATTGAGACAAGATATTTTTGATGGTTGACTCTCGAGGTGGATACTTCCCTTGAACACTGAGGCACAACAACAGAAACATGACATGGACCAAAACACGATGATGCAGTGGATAGTGTGACTTTCGTCGGGTGACCCAAAGGAGTAAGAAAAACTCAGAGGATTGGTTCAGTGCAGAGGTTCAACGGATTAAGATGTGCGCAAAGACAAAGTGTCATGTTCAAGGGTGACTCTAAGAGTTACTTGGTAATGTTCTCAAAAACTGCTTGGCTTGCTTCTTTCAATTTTCCCCCGATCTAGATAGATGAGTACCTCTTTTTAATTTAATGAGCTCTAGGAGGGTAACACATGCTCGATATAACTCACCTTTGGCAAGTTCCTCTTCCTTTGTTTAATGAACTGGAAGAAGTAAGGGTTTGGTCCCGTATGGGCCTGTTGATGTTTGTTTAATGAGTCCAAAGATAGAAAACTTGAAGGTTTTTCATGATTATAGAGTCTAGAAAAACACTTAAAAGAGAACTCTCTCAATTCCTTTTTCGTAAAGTAGTCGGATGAGACCAAAAAAGAGATAAAATATCACTCAATAGATGTTTTCTTCAAATAATTTAACGAGCGTGAAGAGAACAAGGTTGCTCAACAATCTTTTCATGTTTAGAGAGTCTGAAAAGAACTTAAAGATGACTCCAATGTTGTCCTTTTTCATAATGTTAGTCTCACGAGGCCAAAAAAGAGATAAATTATCACTCAAAAGACACCCTTTCAAACCTTTTAACAAGTGGGAAAGAAAGAAAGATCACTCAGCAATATTTTCATGTTTAGAGAGTCTGAAAAGACCTTAAAGGAGACTCCAGTGGGTTCCTTTTTCGTGTATCCATACAGGTCCGAAAAAGAGATAAAAGTTTAACAGGATACATTCTCATGTATTTACGAGAACGAGAAAGAACAAAGACTAATCTCAGTATGCCCCCAGATTGAGAGCTAGTAGCTTAACTCCAGAAAGATCATCAAAGGCTGGAGACATGCCCTCCAAGCTTCAATTCATTCATCGAATTTGAGGTTATCACCAAGGGTGGATGAAAAGAAGGTTCAAGAGAGGTGACTGTTTCATTTTTTAATGAGCTTGACATGGGAAAAGAACTATGCTCAGGGCCTCTATTTCATTTTTTAACGAGCTTGCTACAGAGAAGAGAAACTATGCTCGTTACTTCTTCTTGATAATGGCTTCCAAGAGAATAATGCTCTGGAAGGATACCAAGTCAAGGGACAAAACTCGGTCATGGCTTCCAAGAGATCTTCGCTAGATGAAAGATAATCACTCGGAAAAGAACAAATGTCGAGTGTCGTTATAGGGGTAAGGAGATTAGGCTCCAATAACCCTACCGCATAAATCACCATGTCCACTACTGGATCCAAATCATCGGAAGTTGAAAGCATGGGAGATGATGAAAAATCAACACTAGGAGGGGAGATAGACTGCATATCTGCTCGAATTTCTTCATGAGGGGGAAGAAAAGAGAATCAATGGTGGTTATTATCCCGAGGTAACTTATCAATGCGAAGCATTTCTGGAATAGATTCATCAGAAGGAAAATTTGGGGAAATGCAGTCGATCGCAAACGACAAGGAACTCAACCGTGATTGCATCGAGGAAACGTCAGGCGCCAATAGATGTTGGTCATCTGACGAGGGAGAAGCAGATTGGATAGAAATGTATGATGTTTCGGCTGGACTAAGTGGCACGGTGTCACCTAGTGCATCGAATTCCAATGGACAAGGTACAATCCAAGGGTCATATGATTCCAAAGATTGATAAGTCGCGGTCGAAATCATATCGACGGTGGCAATATGATGTGTAGTCGGTGGAAGTGGTGTAGGGAAGGTACCCATGAGGCTAGAATCTTTCTGTAATCCAAAACCAATGATTTCATACATGATCTTGTGGTCTCCCAAGAAAGCAATATTGTTGGTAGTGGGAGCGCGAGCATCGATCGTACAGAAATCCAACTGATCAACAGTGACAATTTTGCCCTGATGAGGAAATTGGACACATCAAAAAACCAATGAGGCAACGAAAATCATAGCATAAAACCAACTTCTTCCAAGTAACAAGTTGTAATCGAGGAGAGCATCGACCACCTTGACATCAATAGTAACAAATTTTCCACCCAATTGGATGGGCAGGGACTGTAAGATCCCATGGGGATGAAAACCTTTCCCATCGAAGGCACGTAACATCGTTGGGGATTTGTTGAGTGCTGGTGATTTTAAACCTTTCCAACATGCCAAAGACATGACACAAGTCGAAGCTCCCTCATCCAGAATAGTTTGGTGGATTTGTTGATTGTGAACAACAACATCAACTTGGAAAGCAAGTTTGTGGGAGAGTCGAGATGCATAATTGTCCAGTTTAAACATGATATGGTTGGACAACTCAGGATCAACAGCGCCAAGAGCGTCCAAGAGCATTCTATGTTGACTGGGGCAGTGTTGTAGAACTTCTAACGTAGACATAGCACACGATGCTTGAGCCAAATCTTCAACAATGTTGTAGTTTTGGGTGGCATGTGAACTAGGATTAAAGGTAGCTTTGTGGATAGTGCTCTTAGGAGGGCGTAAGATAGATTTGAACATGGGTTTCTCAATCTGAAGTGGTCCAGAAAGAGGATTAACCAATGGAAGACTAAGGGAGGACGATGATGGATCCGATAAAGTACCAATACAGTTAATGTCTTTTTTTTTATCAGGGTTACCTGGTGTTTCATATGCCTTAGATCGAGTGGTCAAATTAATCCCATTGAACATATAAATATGTGCACTCGATGAGGCCTCATCATTAGGATGGCTAGAACTGCCCCCGGGAGAGGGGGTTTCAGCAACCATGGATTGTTGCTATGGAAAAGGCTGAGTGAGCACAGCAGGTTGTGATTTTCCTTGGAAAATTTTGGCCACTTCATTGCGAAGTGGACAGTCTCGAGTGTAGTGATCTTCACCACAAATGATACACGAGAATTTTAGTTTCCATTGTGTTTTCTTTTTGGTAGCAGGTGTTTTCTTTTTTGTTTGTTCATTGTTATTTTTTTATTTATTCTTTGTCTTCTTCTTACCTTCGGATTGTTGTGAAGGGGTAGATTGAACTAAATTCACCTCAGAGATCTGAGTTTGGGGGGAGGTAGAGGAGAGTGTGAGCGATTGGGAAATAGATTGAGTTTTGACAGAACTGATAACACCATTTGCATGAGATGAGGATGATGGTTTGCATGGATCAGTATTAGCTCGAGCAGCATTCAGAAGAAAATCATACAAAGTACCAGATTGGGAATAAACCAACTCTAAATACTGAGCCCGAGCGATGGCTTGTTCCTCTGTGATCGCACCACCCATAGCGACATCTTGAGCGATCGGGGGTAACAATGATTTGGTAAACCATTCTGCCAATAGTATGTCAGGAATGACTGCCTTGATCATCCTTCGGCGTTGCCTCCACTCATGAATATGGTTAGATATATGTACAGAGTTAGTTTGGAAAAGGGAGGTCAAGAGTTCAATACCCATCTCGTAGCAAATAGGCAGTTGAAAGTGCGTGAAGAAAGACATGGTAAGGGAATTCAAATCATGAAAAGAAGCACGTGGTAGTTCAATATACCACTTTGTTGTCGAACCGATAAGTGTTTGCTGGAAAGATGCAAACATACAGAATCATCCATGAGGGAGCTTGATGAACACCGCAAATGGAAAGTCATCACATGGTTGTTTGGATCTTCGCTAGGGTTTCCATCGAATTTCGAAATATCAGAAGGAAGTTTAGCTGGAATGACTAGCCAAACCGATGAATGAAAAATAGGATCATTAGTTAACCGAGACAAGTCTGGGAGATTCAGAGTCGCAAGGAAAGGTAGCTATCGGTTAATTTGCGAATGATATTGGTGTGGCATAGGAACACCAGTAGGGCCATAAACTGGGTTAGGTGGATAGTTGTAACTAGTAGGTCCTCCTACATACAGTTGTTGTTGGCTAGGATAAGAAGGATTTGATGGTGAATGAGAAACATTTGCATAACTCGGTGGGTTCTAAACATTATAGGCTGGGTGATTTATTTGCCCGTGAGGAGGATAAAAAAATTTCCCTTGATAATGGTAAGGAGTATATCCCAGAGGCGGATACACATTAGACCCATGAGGGGGGTAAGATTGTGGTCTTGGAGAACTCCAGGTGGGGTTTGGGATGCCTCCCAGATAAGATTGTGCGTAATATGTTCCGTAAGGAACAAGATTGGATACTCCTCCTAGTGGGTTATTATACAAGTGCCCCCCAATGTGGGGTTGAGTAAAAGTTCCTCCTGAAGATACTCCCCAGGATTGCGAAGGGTTTCTAGCAAACGAGGGTTTCCCCCCTGCCAGCGGTGGATTTATGACCGGGGTATGACTGGAAAACGAAGGTTTCCCTCCAGGAGGAGAATGAAAAGGGGGTTGTCCCCCAGGAGGGGTAGGCCCACCATGGAAAGTTAGTTCTACAGGAGGGAAAGGTTCATTAGATGATGGTTTCCCTCCATATGGTTGTGTTTAGCCATAAGGGGTCTGCATTCTCGGGTGAGAAGCTGACCCAGCAGGATTGTGTGGAACATGTGGAGCTATAGAGTAAAAGCTTGTAGAAACGGGGGTAGATATTGAAGTTCTTTGGAGATGAGTAGAGGTGATGAGTCCAACATTAGGATGGACTTGTGTTGGTGTAACAGTAGGGTTAATAACCTGATCAAATAGGTGATTCATGGTTTGACTGGATGGTCCTGTTTCACTAGGAGGGTCATGAGGATGAAAGGGCTGTCGAAAGGATTCAAAATGTTCATAGAGATCACGTCTCGATGAATTCCTCCATACAGAACGTGAAGGTGTGGAATTGGTATCTACTACGGTGCTAGGATGAACATGAGTCCTATACTCATCACCAAAGATTGGTTTTGTGGATCCCATATATGTCTCGGTAAAAGTCCTCTCCGGTAATCATGGGACCTATTCGTCTATGATGTTCCCAAGGGAGTCTAGACGAACCAAAAGTGGTTCGAGATGGGTTACCGAAATAGATGTAGTGGGATTGTCAACCGTAACCAAAGTTCCTTCTAAGTTATCTAACGGAGGAGCAATAACACTTCCAGCGTCTGATTGATTTTCTACCTCTCTACGGTAGTTGTCTTCTGGAGGGTTAGGAGGTAAGGGTTGATAGCCTTCCAGAGGAAGCCCTTGCATCCTACATGATCTGCGAAGACCTTTATCGTCTATAGGCTCAATTGTGGAGAATAATAAAACACACTGAAAAAATAGGGCCAACTAACAAAAAGAAACAACATACACTGATAAAATCTAAGAATCAACCAAGCAAACAAAACTTCTCTCGATGATCGTACTAGTTGGTGATGAAATCCAACGTCGTGTGATCAAGTCGAGAAGGGGATAGGATATGGTGGAATAGTTACAATGGTGACCTGCTTAACGGACTTTCACCTTGGTGCAAGCTTCCACGCAGTAATTGTGGATTTACCCTCCAAGGAGCCCGAGTGAGTTTGACCAATGTTTGTTCCAGGTACAGTGAGACTTCCCTTCACTGTCACCTTGTGTAAGTACCTAAATATTATGGAAACTAAAGACACCAATTCACAGTGAGTCCCTGGGCAGGTATAGTCGACAATCCGATCTGAAATGTATGGGTAGGATCACAAGTCTGAAATCAACCCGAGAGGTTCCCACACGTAATCGTGGGTATACCTTCAAGTGACCCCCAATATACGATTTGACCACTACAAACAGTTGAACCATGGAGGGATAATCTCCGTAATTCGCCCAAATGCGACCTCGTGCATAATCCCTGTGTGAGAGGGGGATCCCAAAAAACCAATATGACAATTGGATTTGACTCTCCCTAGCTCAGGATGATAATGTTTGTTTTGAAAACTTTGGAGAGTTGTACTCACAGCCTAATCCAAAGTGCTAACACTAGTCTACTGTTGGTGGAAGATCCTAAAAACAAAAAAGTTCTAGATAATTTTAAATTAGCGTCCATTTTACAGTTGTTCTTTACTCAAAGGGTGCATGAAAGTGAAACTGATGGAATGATGACTCAATTCCAAAAAAGATGCATAAAAGATGATAAGCAATCGTTTCTTTTCAATGAACGCCTATTTAAGGGAAAGAGAAAGAGTCTTTTTCACCATCAAGCACCAATATGAAATGTTCTCAATCAATTGGTTCTCAATCGAATCCAATGCAATGCTAAAACATTTTCAAAAACGCTTTATAATATGAAAACCAATCAATAAAATGTATCTTTGTCATTTGTATGCGAATGATGATTAATTCAATGTGAAAACTTCTCCTTCTAACTACTCTTTCAGATCAAGGAGATTCAGACAAGCATGATCAGATTTCGCACAAACAACACACCCTCTTTCTATGATTGAAAGAAGAAGCAAACGAAAACAAAAGATAACAAAGAAAATCAAACAATTCACACAAAAGAGAAATTTTTAAGAACAATGGCCTCAAAAAACCAAATGAGATGATTCACAGATTTATGATACCCTTCACCAGAGTTCCCACTAAGTCAGATAAGAGAGAAGAAAGCAACAGATTGATTCCAAGTTCTCAATAGAAAAAAAACTCAAAAGAAGGAAGAAGGACAAAAAATATGAACAACAAAGTTCTTATTCCTCAGAAGGAAGGATGTCAAAGGTCAATAGGAAGAAGCATTGAATCACAAAGAATCTTAGCAAGTGAAAAAACAGAGACTAGTCTTTAGAAAATACAATTCTAGAAAGGATTTTTTGCAAAGAGAGGTTGGCGCTCTAGTGTAAGGGGCACCAGAGAATTATAACACTCTGTCTAAGACCAAGGGGGAGTGACAACGCTCTTATAACAAGGTAGGGGAGTGCGAAGCTTCCACAGCTCACAAAATTGTCCAAAAAACCCAAAATTTCAATCAAACTTTGGCAATCAAGATGAATGTGATGGGGTAAGGATTCAATCAGCATATGAAATCAAATATATGGGGTGAAAAAGGTCTAAAAATAACAAAGGTTAAGACAAGTTCTGTGAGGAAAACCAAAACTGAAAGTTTTGATTCGATCCCTAGTGGATTCGCCAATTTCTGTTGAAGGAAAATCTCCCTGCGGACAGGTAGATCTCCTCTTGAGAGATAGACTCTTAACTCTTAAGACAAAAGATTCTTATCATGGTCACTAACTTCCTTTTAGTTCTATATAAACTAATGTATGAGGAGGAAGGAGAAAAGAAATACCTTTTTACTGGAGTTTGTCCCTGCACAGTCTGATTTGAGCTCCAATCTTGAACTCTTCGATAAGCCCTGTAGACAAACACAGATACAACCAACTTCCTACTCTATTGAGATTAGTTTGAAATATATCTATCTATGAGAGACAAGTTCATGTGAGATTAAGCACAAACTAGAAAGAAACAGGCCAAGCATATTATATTGATGAGAACAACAACGAAGGAAACTTACAACCGTAGATGCGAGTGCAACAGCTTCATCAAGTCCTCCTTGTCTAACCATTTCTCGAAAGACCCATGATCAAAATGAAAATAACTTCACTGATTATTCTCCTCCACTTTACTGTGTGTTTCCTATGAGATCATAGGTTTCATGCCTCCAATCATTCCTCCTTTTCACCATGAGAGGGCCTGCTTATATAGGTTTAGAGAGGCCCAACCACTTGAGATATCTTTGGGGTAAGTTGAGGATTTTCCTCCTTCAGTTAGGGATATTCCCTAAGATCATGGCTTGAACAAGGATTTGAATCCAACTGCCTTCAGAGATTGAATAGATATTTTCCTCATTATTCTCAACAAACCAATTTTCGCCCAGAATAGGTAGCGCTCCCCCAAAAGGGGCATCAAAGTGCTATAACACTCCCTAACAATTCATAGGGGGGAACCAACACTCCTAATAGTAGAAACTCTCCTCAAAAAGTGTAGACAAAGTGTTATAATGCTCCCTGAGAGTGTATAGGGGGGCGCTAGAACTCCTAACAATGGTATAGGGGAGCATTCTCCTCTGAAACTCAATTTTTAGTGGTTCTTTCAAATGGAAAGAGGTTCATAACCCTGTTAACCCATTCCTCTTCTTCCAAATCAAATGTTTGAGGTGTTTCAAGTGTCCTTCCGATGTCTTTATAAGCACGACATAGGAATTATGGCAGTATKCTTTTTCTGACATTTGCGACACTTGCGACCAAAATGTGACACTTGTGACACTTSTAATGACGACACTTGCGACACTATCRAAGTSAGTAATTTTKATGTGTAACATTGRTGATATAACAGTAAKATCCCCCAACTTAGCTCCAATTKATTCAMTCATGTAGACAACATTTGAGGAATTGGGAACTAGAAGTTCAAGTTTCAATCTGTAAGCTCAACAAAAACATGGAAGAAATGGAAGTTGTAGTGAATGTGTTGGAATAATTGGTAGTGATATTGTCCAATTTAGTCAACTTCTTGATTTACATATTGATCCATCCACCTTGCTAAGAACTTGAACCTAAAAAAACTAGAACACTCAAGTTATTTAATTCAAATAAAATTAGTATCTAGTGCTTCAGATGCATGGTAAATATTATTTAAAAGGTAATAATTATGTTTTCAATTTTTTTATTTTTTATTTTAGGTCAATATAATAGACAATACAATTATAGATTTTGGTTGTAAAAGGTATTGGATAGGATTGGTTAGTAAAGACAATGAAATCCTTAAGACTCTTACCAAATATTTAATTTTTCATGGAATATGTACTATTTGCAACATGGGAATGGTCATCACTTTTTAATTCAATATAAATGAACCGTTTCAATTTTTAAAAATTATATGATTAAAATAGGGCGTACCTTTTTTGAACATTTCAAACAACATGATGCATCTGAATATAATGATGGAGGTCATTGATGTCAGTGGCTAGGGTTTTCCTTGGTTTATTTGAAACAATCATGTTGAGATGAAACACACCATATCTATCCAACAAAAAATAAACCCACTAGTGATTATTAATAAAACATTGATTGCAAAGGAGAATAAGTGCACCTATGAAGGGTAGATCAAGGAAATATCTCCCTCAATCCATGTCTTCAAAACTATATAATGTCAAGGAATTTGGGGGAATGACTATGGATAATATATCCCCTTCCCTGATGGACCATTATGAAACTCAAACGATTTTAGATAGAGAAGTAGAGGACTTCCGATATCTTACTCTAGCTATGGTAAGGAATACCACTCCTTCAAATATAGTAAGAAATAAATTTATGAATAAAATCTATTGATTTGTAAATTGGAGTGGATATTCCATTGGAACAGTTCATCACAACAGATCTAATAAAATACTAAAATATTTACTATCAAGGTTATTTTTCCTTTAGATATCTAGAATATATAGTTATTGATTTTTTTCTTATGCATGAAATACATAAATGTGGAAAATAAAGAACAATAAAATACAATCACACCATCCAAAAATAAACACAAAATATGACCTAGGAAACCAAATATGAGATAAAACCTAGCTGGAAGGTGAGGCTGCTCTGCTCTCTTTTCTCTGGTATAGAAATGATGCAAGTACAAAGAAAGATGCAATCTCTATGGATTTTCCTTTGACATATGGCCTATATGGATGCTACAGGATCTCTCCTCCTATATTATTCTCACAAAATACCACTCTCAAATGTTTTTACCATCTATGGAACAAGCTATAATACAAAAGAATGGAACCCCTTCTCCTCCTAGTGGCCTAGTGTTTAACATATCTCGATATCCATATAGGGGTAGGTTTTTTTACTTCCTCAACCCTCAATTGTGATAGGGTTTTGGACCTTCTATAATATTCTTGAAATTACATGCATATATAGCCCCATATGTGTGAGTAATGGGGGCTAACGTGTCATCCTCTTGTACCATGGTGGTCAACATAGTAGGTCAACTTGCGGGAGGCATAAATTTTTCAATACGAGCTCTGATTTACGCGTTTTTTACACTCTTGGAAAGGTATCTATGTGTAGAATAACGTCATGGGTATGAGCTATGCTGATAAATTTTTAACCCAAAAAAATTCCATTTGATTCTTCAAAAAGGTCCTGAAAGTTTCCAGGACCCAATTTTCCAAACTAGGACCTACCACTAAAATGACCCTACAATATTATTCCTCCAATGTTTCCACTGTGAAAGGATCGAGATGGATGGAAAAAAATATAATGATCCAATCCATATCATACCTCCCCATTTAGGAAGGATTTTGGTCCCCAAAATATTTATTGAATGAGGTGAGGAAATGTTTCCTCTACCTTCTCCCTGGAGTACAAATTTGTTTTGCATGTAAGTTTTCCTTTCAATCCAATTTTCCAAAGGTTATGTTGCCCCTATATTGTATTTATAGACTGCTTTTGCAAAACTATTTCATCTACTAACTCTTCCTGATCATTTCGTGCTAAGTCTTCTATGGAAGGTAGGACCTTCCCCTCCTCTTGATCCAACATGGAAGGTTCATAGAGTTTGAAATTCTCCACATTCACTACTGAGTAAATGCACATGTATGGGTGTATACTGAGTTTGTATGAATTATCACCCACCTTTTCCAATACCTCAAAAGGACCATACTGCAGAGCCTTGATCTTCTTACCAAGACCCTGTGGTATTTCCTTATGCAGTTGTAACCACATTTTGTCTCCCACTCTAAATGTTTTCTTTGTTATGTGTTGGTCATGTCTATCCTTGTACTTTTCATGTGACTTCTTCATTGTCTCTTGTACTTGCAAATGGATTTTTCTTATTTTAATGCATATCTTGTGAGGTCCTCCATCACTCCTTTTTTGTTGTACATATACAATATCTAAGGGTGAAGGTGGAAAATACCCAAAGCAGGTTTCAAAAGGTGACTTACTAGTAGAAGTGTGGACTGCTATGTTATAAGAATGTTGTGTGTATATTAGATTTTCATCCCAAGTCTTCATATGCTTTTGATTATAACCCATCAAAAGATACACCAAATTCCTATTGACTACTTCCATCTTCCCATATTTTTGTGGATGGAATGTTGTATACCTCTTCAACTAGGTGTCCATCTTCTCCCACATTATAATCCAAAATGCACTGAGAAATTTGGTGTCCCTATCTGAGATGATGCTCATTGGTATCCCAAAGTGCACCCCGACCAATTCAAAGAACTTATTTGCTTCTTCTTTTCCATTGATGGTATTTTTACAAGGCATGGGAATGCAAATTTTGATGAGCTTGTCAACTACCACAAATAAATAGTCATGTCCCTTCCTGGTTGTTGGTAAACATCCCACACAATCCATGGAAATTATTTCCCAAGGTCGAGTGGGTACAGGAAAGGGATGGTATAGACCTTGCTTCTTGTTGCTAGGATTGTTGGTACAACAAAGTATACATCATATAATATACCATGTTGCATATTCTTTCATTTTGGGCCAATACACATACGTATGTAAGTTAACAACTATATTCCCAACACTAAAATGTCTTTCAACGTTGGAGGTGTGAGCCTCTCTAATAAGATGCAATCGTTCACCTTTAGGAACATAGATCTTGTCAAGCTTGTAGAGTAATACATTTTAGAAATGATAGTCATCCTTTCCATCACCTTTTTCTATATGAATTTGGCCATGTAGCTACTGAAACACCTCCTTGAAGTCCTCATATTTTTGTTTGCCTCTTTATATGCATCATGGGTAAAAGGCTCCATGTGAATCATTTTCCCCAAATATCTAATATTGGATGTGGGTGGCCATGAAAGAATGTATTCCAACTTATTTGTGCTACCCTTCTTATGCTTTATGACTAGATGAAATTTTTTGTAAAAACCTCATCCACTTGTAATGCCTGGTTTGTTGTAGCTTACTCTTGGCTTGAAAATATTGTAGTGGTTGGTGATCTATGTGTATGATGGTATCCTTTCTCATCATATAGTGTTTCCACTTTTTAACAACTTGTACCAAGGCATAGAGCTCCTTGTCATAGGTATGGTAGTTGAGAACTACCCCATGAAATACTTTAGAATGATAGCATATAGGCCCCCCTCTCTGCATCAATACTACTCCCATGGGATACCCACTTGCATCTATCTCCACTTCAAAGGGATTCTGCAAGTTTGGTAGCACAAGCACTAGTGCTTGAATGATATTTATTTTCATCTCATCAAATTCCTTCTGTTGATTCTACCTCCATCGGAAGCTATTACCACTAGATGTTATGGTGTGGAGTGGTGTAGCTACCACTAAAAATGAATCTATGAACTTCCAAACGTATTGTGCTACCCCATCCCAACTATAGTGACATTTATAGAAGCTGGTCATTTCATGATGGCCTCCATCTTTGCAAGATCTATATTGAGCTCCCCTCACCGATAACATACCCCAAATACACCAAATATTGTTGAGAAAACTCAAATTTCTTGAGATTAGCTAGTAGTTGGTTCTTTTTCAGAGTCTCTAACACCTACATAAGATGTGAGATGTGCTCCTCTTAGGTAGCACTATGAACCAGTATATAATCAAAATAAACAATAACAAATGAATCCAGAGAAGGGAATAAAAAATCATTCATTAGTCTCATAAATGTAGATGGTGTGTTGCATAACCTGAATGGAATAACCAACCACTCATATAAATATTTTGATGACGCACGCTCCCTCCACAACCCGTAGGTCGGAAGGTCCACATCAACACAGGATCTTTTCTTTACCACTTGGCCCGAAGAGCTTTGAAATGGCTCTTCTATTTCCCTTTCGGGAGATCTGCACCCACACTTAACTTTGAGAAATTCCCCCTTTTCCTTCGGGAAATCAGACCTCGCACTTTCGCGAATCCATTGGTCACGCGCTTATATCTCAAATCTCCGAAACCCAAAAATAGTCAACGTTGACCCTTCATCTTCTCTTTCAGACTTTTCCTTATCGCGATTTCAGCGGTCGCGGTGTCCAACAACTTGTTCCCATGATTCCCAAAACCCAATGTTCCAAAATTATGACACGCTCACAAGGTTGACCTTTCAACGCCCCTTTACTCCATTGGGACTTCGGACCTCGCGATATCGCGAATCCTAATGCAAAGAATTCGGAACTTCACTCCCCGAAACTCTGAAATGATCGACGAAGTTTGACTCCGTGTCAATAGGGTGCCACCTATCCACCCACTGACTCCTCTGTGGCCCACACAAATCCTTTTAGCTTTTTTGGACTTCACGTTTCGTGATTTCGTGATTCCCGTTGCAAAGTTTACGGGACTTCAATCCATGAAAACCTGATATGGAAACCCACGTGTAAATCCAACGGCCCTTATGGCTTGAATTTACGGTCCTACTCCTCCTGAGATTAGAACCTTTCGGGAATAACCACCATATCTCCCCTGCTCCTCCGTGAGATCTGACGGCTCATGGGACTTCGTGAATTCCCTTCAGATAATTTTGACCATCCATTCTTTCTCTGAGAACCGGTCCTCCTATGGTCTGACGTCGCTATGAATTCCTTCGACTCCTTCGAAGGTTCAAATCCTTCTGAACTTTCCCAACTTCGAGTCTTTCAAAAAAATCTTGCATTCACTCCTTGCGACAGAATTTCAAGCACTTCCAAGTGTTGGAATCCTTCGACTTTGCGCACGCCTGTAGCAGTAGTCCCTCAATACTTCACTTAGGTCCACAACCCTGAGACTTCGCTCAGCCTGCGCACTCCTTGCATGGCTCCTATACCCACTGCACTTCTATGGGAATGAGAACAAAATCTATCTCTCCTGAGCTTTCAGAGACAAACCCCTGAACACCTTGTCGACGCACTCCTTGTGGACAATTCAACTGCACTCCTTGCAGGAACTCTTGCTCAGATAGAGAAACAATTGAAACTCATTCCTCTTCTCTTTCCTCTCAGATTTCAAACATTCAACAAGAAATCATTCATACATAGCATAAAATCAATTGCATGACAGAAAGAGCCAAAACATTCATGAGCATAACATTCAAATATGCATACACAGAGAATATATGAACACCATGAGTTTGAATCACAACTTTCTTGTATTAATTCGGAACTTCTGTACATGGATTCTTCTAGACAACTCTCTGTTTCCTCTCTATTCTCTTCACACTAATGTTACAATACACATTGAGGGTGTCTATATCCCGTTTCCCTCTTGCGTTCTACTACTGTCTAATCTAACATTCAATTCTATCTACTTGCATTAACCACCATAAATGCCTTCTATCTACTAAGGACGAGAGAAAATCGCTCAAGATCCATTTACATTATACAAGTGCACCTCCACTTGATGTTTCATTAATGGTTCAATATATTTCAAAATTTGTGCTGGGTGCTTTTCTAGTTGTCCGTTGTCTCCGCGCTGGCTCGCTTGAGATGCTCCTGCATCATACTCCCTCGCTTGAAAATTTTCATGGGCTCCTATCCATGAGCTCACACACGGTCTGTCCATGCTTTTGGATCTCTGCTTTGGTCTCCCAGCTGGCATCTTCAACTGGATGGCCTTTCCACTTGACCAAATATTCAAAGTATTTCTTTCGTCTCGTATTTTTACTCACTCTTTTGTCCAGTATGCACTCCATCTGCGACTTATCTGCAACTGGCATCTGTTTTTTCCATTGGATCACTGGCTGCTCATTTCCTGTCCCTGCTTCCTCAGCTTTATATGGGTACAAATATGAGATATTAAATATCGGAGAAATTCCGATCCCATCGGGTAATTTAATATCGTAATCATTCGCCCCAAATTTCTTCAAGACCTTACATGGTTCAATTTTCTTCATCTTCAGCTTATTATATGTTCCTCTCGAGAACCTTTCTTTTCTCAAATGTGCCAGAATCAAGTCACCAAACTCAAATTGAAGTTGTCTTATGTGTTGATTTGCTCCGCGCTTATATTCTTGGTTTGAATTCTGCAAACGTTCCTTCACCTGGCTGTGAAGTTCCCTCATCGCCTCTGCAAAATATTTTGCACTAGCGCTCCTAATCGCAGTCTGTTTTGATTCCCTCAATTCATAAATTCCCCTTGGTTGCATGCCATAAACAATCTGAAATGGACTTTTCCTTGTGCTTCTGTTAACCGAGTTGTTATAAGCAAATTCCGCCTGTGGTAATATGTTGTCCCACTGGTTGTGATGTTCTGTCACCAAGCTTCTCAGCAAGTCTCCCAGACTTTTGTTTACCACCTCTGTCTGTCCATCCATCTGAGGATGATAAGCCAAACTAAATGAAAAGCTAGTCCCCAGCTTCTTCCATAAGGTCCTCCAAAAGTGACCTATGAACTTAGTGTCTCGATCTGAAACTATGCTTCTTGGTAAGCCATGAAGTCGAATGACTTCTTTGAAAAACAAATTCATAATGTGAGTTGCATCACTGGTCTTCTGACATGGAATGAAGTGTGCCATATTGGAAAATCTATCCACCACCACAAAGATTGAGTCAAAACCTCTTTTTGTTCTTGGCAAACCCAATACAAAATCCATGTTGATCGCTTCCCACGGCCTCTCAGGTATGGGTAATGGTTGATAAAACCCTGCATTATGCTTCCTTCCCTTCGAATGCTGGAAAATTCTTCATCTATCCATGAATTTCTTGACATCTACTCACATTCTCGGACAAAAATATGACTCATTCAATTTTGAAAACGTCTTGTCATGACCAAAGTGCCCTGCCAATCCTCCGTTTTGTTTCTCCTTCAACAGATTCTCCCTCATGGAGCATTTCGGAATACACAGCTGATTACCTTTAAACAATAATCCTTCCTGGATCATGTATTCTACCCATTGGCTTCTGTCTCTGAGAATTGGATTCTTAGCTGCTTCATATGCCTCTTTAAAATCCTGATCATCTGCGTACATGTCCCTGAGATCATCAAAACCCAACGTTTTGACTTTGAACTCTCGCAATAGCAAAAACTTCCTTCTCAAAGCATCAACAACTTTGTTAGCAGTACCAAAAATATGTTTAATCACAAAAGTGAAATTATGCATGTACTCAAACCATTTGACATGTCTCTTATTCAACTTCTCCTTTTGAGTCACAAACTGCAATGCATGATTGTCACTGTATAAGACAAACTCTTTCAGGATCAAATAATGTCTCCATTTTTTCAATGTCTGGATAATAGCATAAAACTCCTTATCATAAGTGGAGTATTTCACTTTCACTTCATTCAACTTCTCGCTGAAGTATGCTATCGGCCTGTCTTCCTGACTCAAGCCTACCCCTATTGCAAATCCACTTGCATCACATTTCACTTGAAATGTCTTTTGGAAATCCGACAACACCAGAACTAGTTGTTCCATAATCTTCCTCTTCAACAGATTAAAACTTTTCTCAGCCTCTTCTGTCCATTGAAAAGACTTGTGTATTTTATTCACTGTTTCCATCATCGGTGCACTAATTCCATTGAAATTCCTGATGAATTTTTAGTAGAAACTAGCCAATCCGTGAAAACTTCTCACCTCAAAAATATTCTTCAATGATGGCCAATTCTTGATTACCTCTACCTTACCTAGGTCCATCCTCAACTCATCTGTAGAAATAACAAATCCCAAGTAAATGATCTATGTCTTCATGAATGAGGATTTCTTCATGTTTATCAACAGCTTCTCCTGCTGTAATTTCTGCATCACTGTAGCCAAATTCTTCAGATGCTTTGCCATTGTTTTACTGAAAATTAGTATGTCATCTAAATACACAATGACAAATTTTCCGATGAACTCCCTCAGGACTTCTTTCATCAACCTCATGAAGGTGCTTGGTGCATTTGTTAAGCCAAATGGCATAACAAGCCATTCATACAAGCCCTCATTGGTTTTGAATGTTGTCTTCCACTCATCACCTTCTCTCATGAGGATTTGATGATAACCACTTTTCAAATCAATCTTTGAAAAATACTTTGTTCCACTCAAGCAATCCATCAGATCATCCATCCTTGGAAATGGAAATCTGTACCTAATGGTTATCTTGTTGATCGCCCTCAAGTCAATACACATCATCCAGCCTCCGTCTTTATTTAGACTGAGTACTGTCGGAATAGCACACGAACTCAAGATTTCCCTGACCAAACCTTTGTCCAACAACTCCTGGACTTGCCTCTTAACCTCTTCATTCTCTTGTGGCATCAATCTGTACGTGGCCTTGATTGGAAAACTGGATTCTGGTATGAGATCAATGTGATGACTCACACTCCTGATCGGTGGCAACGAATGAGGTAGTTCGTCCACTACTATGTCAGTGAACTATTCTAGCAGTTCCTGAACCTCTTCTGGTAAATCATCCACTCTTGTGCTGGTCAAAACAATCTTTGGTTTCCTGACCACAATGAACTACCGTTCTTCCTTCTTCTTAACCTCTGTAAGAAGTTCCTTCCCACTCATGAGAAGTACAATGTTGCTTACTTCTGATTTCACCTCCTTATCCTTGATTGGAAGCAACATGTGAGTCCTCCCATTCTTCTCTAGGGTGTATGTGTTCATTCTCCCATCATGAATCACATTCTTGTCATATTTCCATGGTCTACCCAGTAATAGATGACAAACATCCATAGGAATGGCATCACATAGTATCTTATCATTATATCCTCCTATCTTGAATTCAACTAAACATTGTTTAGTGACAGTTACCTGATGTCCTTTTTGTAGCCACGAAACTCTGTATGGGCTTGGATGATCAACCGTCTCCAGCTCTAGCTTCTCTATCATCTCCATAGAAACAAGATTATCTGTGCTACCACTGTCCACAATGACCTTGCATACCTTGTCCTTGGTCTTGCAAGAAGTCCGGAAAAGTCTAGTCCTTTGGAATGAATTCTCCACCTCCTTCTCTGGTGTAAAAAGATATTTTCACATCATCAACGATCTTCCACCTTCAACATCTTCTGCCTCAACATCTTACCTCTGTGCTTTGGCGATGTGAGTTTCTCCACTTTCCTTCTTTTTATCTAGACACTTGTAAGACTTGTGCCCATTCTTTCCACATGTGAAGCATGTTATTACTCCACCTCTTCCTCTTCCTCTACCTCTGGTACAAGGAAAAGTATTATTATCAGCATAGTCTCCTCTCTGTTCGATATGTTGCCCTCACTGTGAGGTTCCACCTCTCTCAGTTTGAGTCTGAGGTTTCTTCCAGTCCTCCTTGGGATTCTGACATTTATCCTGGGCAACCGATTTGCCTATGGGATGACTTCTGCCTCGACCTCTTTGACCCTGTTTTCAGCTCAGCTTCTCTTCAGCTTTCAGATCCATCTGATAAGCATCTTCCACCATTCAGATGGTTACCATGATCATCTCATCCTGGATATTGTATCTCAAGCCATTCATGTATCTAGCAACTTTCTCATCATCGCTTTCCCGATGACCTGCCCTGATGTTCATCTTGTAGAATTCTTCAGTGTATTCTTTCACTGTCATCAGCTTCTGTCTCAGGTTCTTCATTCTCCTAAACAGAGTAATTTGATAATACTTGGGGATGAATTTCACTTTCATATTCGTGATCATTCTATCCCAGATTTTGATTTTCTGCTTGCCTTTGCAGTGTCTGTCAGCTCGTAGTTCATCCCACCACAATGTTGCATGTCCTTTCAATCTTGTGGCAGCATGCTTGACTTTCTTGTCCTCTTCGACATCTTCATAGTCAAAGTATGTGTCTCGGGCTCTAATACAATCTAGAAGATCCTCTGCATCCAAGTTTCCCTCATAAACTGGAATGTCCATCTTTTCTCTTGCACCCATTCTTGCAATAGCTATGATCAAACGTTCATTTGCTGCATCTTCAGTTGCAACTTCTTCTTCATGTTCAGCCTCAATTTCACTCTCGGAATCACTTAGATATCCAACATTGACTGTGCATCTCTGTGATGTCTCCATGTCTTCGAGTCTAGCTCGTAGATCACGCATTTCTTTCTCCATGGTTGGATCAGTCATCTACCTACCTCTTCTTCTCGGCATTTCCCTATCCTCTGGTGGATCGGGTGTTTTTTTGTCCCTTCTCCTTGGCGGCATGGTGAATTCTCCCCTTCTCTACTTCAGAAAGCAAAGAACCCTTATGTTCTCTGATACCATAAATGATGACGCACACTCCCTCCACAACCCGCAGGTCGGAAGGTCCATGTCAACACAGGATCTTTTCTTTACCACTTGGCCTGAAGAGCTTTGAAATGGCTCTTCTATTTCCCTTTTGGGAGATCTACACCCACACTTAACTTTGAGAAATTTCCCCTTTTCCTTCGAGAAATCAGACTTCGCACTTTTGCGAATCTGTTGGTCATGTGCTTGTCTCTCAAATCTCCAAAACCCGAAAATAGTCAACGTTGATCCTTCCTTTTCTCTTTCGGACTTTTCCTTATCGCAATTTCGGCGATCACGGTGTCCAACAACTTGTTCCTGCGATTCACAAAATCTGATGTTCTGAAATTCCGACACGCTCACAAGGTTGACCTTTCAACGCCCCTTTACTCCATAGGGACTTCGCAATATCGTGAATCCTAATGCAAAGAATTCAGAACTTCACTCCCCGAAACTCCGAAATGATCGACGGAGTTTGACTTCGTGTCAATAGGGTGCCACCTGTCCACCCGCTAACTCCTCTATGGCCCACACAAATCCTTTTATCTTTTCGGGAGTTCACGTTTCATGATTTTGTGATTCCCGTTGCAAAGTTTACGAGACTTCAATCCATGAAAACCCGATATAGAAACCCACGTGTAAATCCAACAGCCCTTATGGCTTGAATCTATGGTCCTACTCCTCCTGAGCTTATAACCTTTTGGGAATAATCGTCGTATCTCCCCTTCTCCTCTATGAGATCTGATGGCTCACGGGACTTCACGAATTCCCTTCCGAGAATTTCGACTGTCCGTTCTTTCTCTGAGAACTCGTCCTCCTATGGTCTAATGTCATTATGCCTTCCTTCGACTCCTTCAAAGGTTCAAATCCTTCTGAACTTTCCCAACTCTGAGTCTTTCAGAAAACTCTTGCACGCACTCCTTGCGGCAGACTTTCAAGCACTTCCAAGTGTTGGAATCCTTCGACTCTGTGCACGCTTGCAGCAGTAGTCCCTCAATACTTTACTCAGGTCCACAACCCTAAGACTTCACTTAGCCTGCGCACTCCTTGCACGGATCCTGTACCCACTGCACTTCTGTGGGAATGAGAACAAAAGCTATCTCTCCTGATCTTTCAGAGACAAACCCCTGAACACCTTGTCGGCGCACTCCTTGCAGACAATTCAACTGCACTCCTTGCAGGAACTCTTGCTCAGATAGAGAAACAATTGAAACTCATTCCTCTTCTCTTTCCTCTCAGATTTCAAACATTCAATAAGAAATCATTCATACATAGCATAAAAGCAATTGCATGACAGAAAGAGCCAAAACATTCATGAGCATAACATTCAAAGATGCATACACAGAGAATATATGAAAACCATGAGTCTGAATCACAACTTTCTTGTATTAATTCAGAACTTCTGTACATGGAGTCTGCTACATATCTCTTTGTTTCCTTTCTATGATCTTCACACTAATGTTACAATACACACTGAGGGTGTCTATATCTCATTTCCCTCTTGCGCTCTAAAACTGTCTAATATAACATTCAATTCTATCTACTTGCATTAACCACCATAAATGCCTTCTATCTACTAAGGACGAGAGTGAATCACTCAAGATCCATTTACATTATACAAGTGCACCTCCACTTGATGTTTTAATAATGGTTCAATATATTTCAAAATTTGTGTTGGGCGCTTTTCCAACTATCTGTTGTCTCCGCGCTGGCTCGCTTGAGATGCTCCTGCATCATTTTTCCTTGTCTCGAAGGCTATCTTCTAGGTATTTTCTTCTTTGACTCGTACTTGGTGATATCTTGATTTCAAATACATCTTAGTGAAGTACTTGGCATGTTGTATCTGGTCCAACAAATCATCAATCCTTGGTAGGGGGTATTGATTCTTCAATGTAATCTTGTTAAGAACCATGTAAGTGATACACATTCTCCAAGTCCCATCCTTCTTGGGCACAATTATGATGTGTGACCCACAAAGTGGGGTAGTTGGTCGAATCACACCTTGCTCCAACAATTGTTCCAACTACCTCTTCACTTCATTTGCTTCTATAATGGATTGTCCATACAACCCAATATTCAACAATGGGGAGTCTAGAAATAATTGTATTTCTTTCTCCACTTCCCTCTTAGGTGGTATCCCTTTAGGCTCTTGGAACACTCCTATGTATTCATGTAGCAACTCCTCCAATTGATGTTTATTCTCTTTCATACACCCCTCCAAGGATTCCTTCACTCCCATTGACTCATCATCATACTGATTTTCTCCTAAGAAAAGAAACACATATTTCTTACTAGAACTAATCAAATTATTGGCTTGGTTTTAACTTACTAGTGAGATATTTGACTTACCTTTATGCTCATTGATGATGTAGGACTTCCCATCCTTGAAATCGACTACTCTTTCTCATATTCCTTCCATGACTCATTTTTTTACTCTTCTTGATCTCCTGATTTCCCCTTCGATATGATCTCTGAGTTAGAGCATCCCTCATATACAAATGGTCCAAGCTTTATTTCTAGAGCAGCCATGAGGAGGTTCATATTTCCACTAATGTTGGAAAATTACACTTCCAACTACTCAAATCTCTCTTTTGTTGGATCTTGAGGGTTATTATGAATTTATTCATTTTCCATGGATAGGGTTTCTAAGACTTCTATTTAAGTCGATTCTTAGATTCCGCAACTTCACACAAATACCCAAAAGAAAAACTTGATTATATATTGATATGATCTGTAAATTGTCATGGATATTCCACTAGAATAGTTCGTCACTATAGATCTAATAAAATACTGAAATATTTACTATTAAGGTTATTTTTCCTTTAGATCTCCAAAATATTTAGTTACTAATTTTCTGCTTATGTATGAAATAGATAAAATGTGAAAAATAGAGAACAGTAAAACACAATCACACCATCCACAAATAAACAAAAACTATGACCTGGCAAACCTAATACAGGAGAAAACCAAGCTAGAAGGTGAGGTTGCTTTTCTCTCTTATCTCTGGTATAGAAATGATGCAAGCACAAAGAAAGAGGTACCCTTTGTGGAGTTTCCTTTGACCTGTGGCATGTATGGCTACTAAAAAATAACTCCTCCTCTGTTATTCTCACAAAATACCACTCTCAAACGTTTTTCTCGGCTATGGAACAAGATACAATACAAAATAATTGAACCCCTTCTCTTCCTAGTGGCATGGTATTTAACATAACACGATATCCATCTAGGGGTAGGTTTTTTTACTTCCTCAACCCTCTATTGTGATAGGGTTTTGGACCTTATAGAATATTCTTGAAATTGTATACATGGCTAGACCCATATGCATCAGTAACGAGGGCTTTCATGGAATCCTCTTGTACCATGGTGGTCAACACAATAGGTCAACTTGTGAGAGGCATAAATTTTTCATACAAGCTCCAATTGACACGATTTTTGCACCATTGGAAAGGTCGTGATGTGTAGAATAGTGTCACGGTATATAAGTTGTTCTAGGAAATTTTTAACCCCCAAAACATTTCATGTGATGCCTCAAAATGGCACCAAAAGGTTCTGGACACCAATTTTTTAAACTGGGACTTGCCACTAAAATGGACCTACAAGCTTATTCCTCCAATTTTTCCACTCTTAAAGGATCGAGATAGATGAAAAAATATATAATGATCCAAGAAAAATAACTTATGATATTTTTTAGGTAAAAATATCTACCTCATCTCCAATACATAAAGTTTTCATTTTCTTTTAAAACCATTTATTGGAAAATTCATGGGCCAATGAACAAGACTTAAGGACATTGACCTCTAGGTATAGTATTTCAAGAACCTACTCATGAATGGATTCCTTACATTATTCACGTGCAATAGTTGATACATTTATTTCTTCTTCTAGATCAATGAAGACTAGGGTCTAGTTTTCTAGATTATCCCTTATTTCTTGGGATCAAAATGGTTGTACTCAAATAAATGGACACTTGAATTCAAACTGGATGAGGAAATCCACAAATGAGTTCCATTCCAGGTTCATTTCTTTCATATTCCTATGATATTTTTGGATAATCCAATTTTTCATTTGATAGGAAACAACATAGGGAATTTTTGATATAAAATTTCCAAAGGCTTTCCAATATTCTTGTGCGAAAATATACATGGAAGTGGACCTTTCAAGAAAACTTATGGAAGCTATCTAGTCGAACTTTGTTGGATGGAACCATATGAATGAGTTGTGCTATGAACAATTCCATTTCAAATGCAACAAATATTCCATGATTATAGTCACTTTGCAAATATTGTAGATAGGGAGTTTCACTTCCCCTTTTTCCGTAGGAACAACCAATGAAAAAAATGACAATAAAAATCACAAGAAATAATAAACACCACATACCAAGGAAAAAAAATCATCTCTTCCAATAAGAAATTCTATAACTAATCATTTTGAGTTTCGAAATGAGAAAAATAATTAAGAAGAATAAACAAACATAGGAAAGTGTGAAGAAGATCTTAAGGATATAGAACATATAAGAGTTGAGAAACCAACGAAAGGAGTGGTGGAGGAGGGAAATGAAAGGGTAGAACCTATGGTATAAAATATTTATCAAATCTAGGGAGATTRCATGCCATGAAATCCATAGTATGCTGGAGCACTCAAATATTTCCTTGGCTCTCCATCAACAACTCGAGGAATGAAGAACAAGAACATGAGGATAAGCACAAGAAGGAATTGGGCTYGTATTTTTCATTGGAAAAATTTGGMTACTCTCTACTATTGATCTCTTTTCCTTTTAAGGACAAGAGACAACCTTGTAGGGTAWTTTTATGGAAATTCAAAAATACCTTAATCTACATTTTTAAATAGGCGGTGATCCTCTATTTATCACTYGGATAATAATTATGTCCATATTTATAAACAATGGATATGTCATTCATCACACTAATTCCTAAGAGTGGAGMAAGAAAAGAATAATTTGAAAAATAAATMATGTTTAAATMATAAGGAAAGAAAATAGTTCATAACATTGTATCATATCCATCTCCATTTCATGGAAAGAAACAACAATGYGTCTGAAGCAAAATGAACAAAACAAAGAGAAACAAATATGGTCATTTTAGAGAACTTTAAATCATTTAGAAGCTTTCATATCATAGGGATGTAAAGGAAAATCACTCTCGATATTTCATGCTCAAATAGTAGTATGAAACCACAAAAGTCATGAGCCCCAAGATAGCTCTTTGTGAGATTTTAAAAATAAGTACAACTTGATTGTTCAATATCAAATAAAATGTGTTCAACAACTCGACACTACACAATATTAATGATAATTAAATGAGAATTAGGAAATGCATTTTCCCTAGTGGACTGAGATGAATCTCTTATGGACCATATATCAAGCAGGGGCAACTTGGAAGACAAGAGAAGCAGTTAGAAATTGCTCTTTATAAATACAACATACTTAATGACAAGACTAGAAGATTTGTAGACTGAGAAAGAATAAAAGTGAGGGAAATGATTTAGAAAATGCTTTTAATCACAAAAATGATAGCATATAATAATTTTTTTTGGCTTCCTTTTCATTCTTTAAAAAAGAGGGAGCATCTCGAGTGGAACTATCCTAACCATTTCTTTGATCTTCAAGATTACAATGGATTAGCAATTTGTTTTAATGCATCATTCAACCATTCTTGAATATATTCACATAACGATGCTATGGTTATGAAAATATCAATGATTGTTAAAGTCCATAGTGAACTTAGTTATTTGTGCCCCCAACTGGGACCCACTTTAGACATTCATAAATTTATTTTAATAACCATTTTCAAAAATAATTTGTTGCCAAGCCATAAATAGTCACGATTGTGTTTTGATTTTCACGGCATGATATTTGTCATTTCAACCATGGAAACCATTTATAGGTTATTCTTCATGGATCTATCTTTCCAATGAGTTCTTGTTTTCTCAATTTGTACATTGGGATGAAAATTTATGGCCTTCATAATAGGGACTCAACAACCATTGATACTTCCACATGAATTCTTGGCCCTTCATTTGTAAATATGCCCTATTTATCCCACATGCACTGTGAGAGGGTTCTCAATCATGTTTATAATAAAATGGCATCCCAATTAATTTGTGTGTGAAGTAGAGAGACCCATGGAACCTTTCATATCTTGTGCATAATACATTTTTTGGTTTCTACCTCACCTCCCAATCATTTGTGTCCAACCCATTTTTTCCAAGTGTTACTCAGAGATAGGTCTACTTCACTGCAACAAGTCCAAATGTGAAGGGGTTTCCAAGTGTCATATTGTCATAGGTTGGAGTGTGTATTGAGAGGTGTTCCAAAGGAGGGAAAATAAACTAAAATGGGTCAATGCAGAGAATCAGTTAGGAGGGAAAATAAACTAAGTGTGATATAGATGAATGAGGAGTAATAAAAATAATAAAAATAGAAATGGAGGTGAAAATTTGAGTAATTCGAAAATGCAGGTGCAATTTGAGGATTGTAGAAAGGAGGAGGGTGTGGGAAATTTGGATATATCTTGGAAAGGAGGAGGGTGTGGGAAAATTGGTTATATCTTGGGCATATGAACTTTGTTTTTTATTCTGTAAAATTATAGATGAAGTTGATGCATATGGATATCCAATGAAAGGATGAACACAAGAAATTTCCTTCTTTTTGGTATCTTTTTATTTTCTTCTCTTTTTCTCAAAAGAGAAACCATCCCCATTACCTTGCGTGAAGAAGAATTGCAACATCATAAACTAATTTTGAATTCTTAAATACTTGTTGTTTCTTCATGATCAATAGGTGATAGTCATATGACACTTTCCAAATTTTAAAATTTGTTCTCCACTTGATTAAGTATGAATCAAAATCACTCTAGTTGATGGGTGACAAGAAAACACATCAACATCTACGAGGATCCATATCAAAGTAAGATGTTCATTCAATGTATTATTATTTTAGGGAATCAAATTTTAAAACATTATATTATTCTCTATGCAAGGCAACCTGAGAATATGAAAATAAGAAAATCCCATCCTCCAATTGTCTAGTATTTGGAACTCTTTGTGAACATCAATTCATTCCTGCACTCTATATAACTTCAGATATTTTGAGTCTCACTACAATCCCCCTCTTTTCTTTTTGATACAATATACTCATTATTATTAAAAAACAAACATGACTAAATTATAATCTATTACCATGATGCAATATTCTATATAATTTTATTTAGTTATAATGTGTGCATGTTTGAATAAATTTCAAAATTTTGGACATGAGTGTAGAATTATATAATGTGAGCAATGTTTAGGTAATATGGAATTTATGTTTTGTTGGCATAGAAATTATACATTTTAATGAATGTGGCTCCTTGGTTTTAGGTTTTTCTTATCAAATTAAATAGTATAGATTGCAAAATCCAAACCAAATATATTTTTTCTAATTTTATATTATATTTTTAGATTAATGTATTTTTTAAAATTTTAAATCTATATTGTAATTTTAATAATAATTTCTTAGGATGGGGTGCCACCCAACTTAGAAGGGAACACTTTTGTTGTGTTCGAGCTAACACCTAGCCTAAGGAAATAGATGGTTATGCTCAACATGCAACACGACACAATTGTCCCTTTGTTGGTCTGTTAGAACATAATGCAGCTGCCTGGTGGTGTACATTTAAGGTTATGAGAGGATGGTAGTATTGATGGCGATGGGTGTGGAATTGTTTATTATGATTGACCACTTAGACCTCACAAAGAAGATGATGTATTTTCGACGGTCAGTCAATAAATTATGCAACTGTCTCATGGAGTACTTCCGTGGTTGTGAGAGGTTGGCAGTAATTATGGCAATGAGTGTGGAAGTTCTTGGTGGGATTGAACATTCTATCCTCACAAAGGATATGATGCAAGGCTTATACCCTTTCCCCGATTTGACACTAGAAATAGATATGGCAAGGGTCATTCATCTCAAGAGAGAGATATTTTGGATGAGGAGAAGTGATCTGGATTTATTTTCAGAACAAAATGAAAGCAGAGAAATTACCATGAAAATTTCTAAAAAGAGAGATATACATCAATACTTGATTTCCATTAATGAAACAATTGTAAAGAGACTATAAAAATATAGAGTACAAGACTTGCTAGAATGGTGGTAGATTTATCTCTGAGAGTACATGTGATGGTTGTGCTCATTCTCTAGAAGATGATTACAATGAGGATATAAAGGCCCTTTTATGATAAACAAGAATGAAAAAACCCTAGACATCCAAAACCTAACCCTAGGAGATGAAACGCCAAAAGTCATGTGGGCCTCATTTGGGTAAGTTACTAGATTAACTTCCCAGGGTCGTAACTTTTGCATACGATCCTCGTTTTAGGTGCGTGATAGCCCATTGGAAAGGTATTTTTGAGAAATACGCATTACGTCATTGAACTATGAGTCTGTCTATAGTTTGACTGTGGAGAGCCAAAAAAATATTGTTTAGGGCCCCAAAATGGCCCTGGAAGTACAACAAGATGTGTTGACATGAAAAAATACAAAATAATCCATTTGGCTTAGGTGGGAGGCCACCATTATCCACCTGGAAGATGTGTAGGGATTCAAACAGCCCTGAAAGTGTAGAAGCCACAATTACAAAGAAGTACGAAAGAACATGTTGCACTAAGAACTGACAAGAGGAGCCAGTTGGAACAGGTGGGTGACAACCAATATCCACCTGGATCAATCCTCCCACTTTAGGAAGCATTGGTATCCATTTCATTGAGTGCCCAGGGAAGAGGGGAAAGAATTTTATGAATCTGAAGCTTGGTGAGCTGCATGCCTTGTTGGAGAAGTTGTGTTTATTGGCTTGTGGAATATTGTCACAAACCTATTGTTGGAAGGGTTGAATTTGTTCAACCAACCTGTTGTCTCTGGGTTAGATGGGGCATTGTGTAGAAACCAATGTAGGTGAAGAAAAAATATTTGTTGTCACTTCGACAATGTGTTTTTCTTGGATAAAAGTGTTGAGGCTGCGGTGGTTGTAGTGGTCTTTTGTACATCCTTTGAACAAACTATGAAGAGGATGAATTTTGTAGTATGAGAGACCTTGCGGTGTTTTTGTGGTGGAGAAGTAGTCAAAACTACCTCTGGTATCCTATAGAGATGCCCTCCTAGAATAATAATGAAACTATGAGGTCTCGACTCATAGATAAAATGACGTTTCCACATATATGGTTGGCCCAAAAAAATATCACAGACATCAATAGGGGAAATATCACACACTACCTCATCCTTGAAGGGATGGATGCCATAGGACAAGAGACATTGTTGGATGATGCAAAGATCTCTTCCCTAGTGAAGCCACCCGATGTTGTATGGTTGTGGGTGTGGTGTTGTTGAAAACCCCAATTTTTTGACGAACTTAGCTAAGATGAGGTTCTTCTAGATGTCGTTATCAACAATGAAATGAAATGGGGTCCCCTTCACCCACATCTGTGAATGGAATAGGTGCTCCCCCTCTTCAGGATCTACTGGTTCTTCTAACTGAATTGTTGTGGTCACGACAGTGGTAGTGGGGTTTTCATCAATGATGTTTTTGTTTTCAATATTTTCTAGATCATATTCTGAATCGGGGTTCGGCTACATGTCTTTGACCTTGGCCACCAATGAATGTTTTGATTGAAATTCATCGGTTTTGTGCCAGGGGATTTTTTGGAAGTCACACCACTTCACAGTGTCATTCTTCATCTTTACTTTACCCTTTTTTTCCTATGTCTTGGACTAGTTTTCTAGAGGTTGTTGGTTAGGTCTGTCTTTATTGTGCTTTGCTTGTTTCATATTTGCAGACCTGAATTCCCATTTGTTTTGGTGCCTAAATTTCTTCTCAATTTTGACATCATGTCGATAGGCATCTCCCAATGATGAGATGTTTAGGAAATTGGATGTACTTATGCAAAGCCCCATGGTATTTCAGAACCAGATATCACTAAGATTCTTTGATACCCAACTTGGTGTGCAAGGTATGGAAAGTATTTGTGAAATATGGCACTTTTTGGCTCTTCTCTTGCCGCAGTGTGGTCCATATCATGTATTGGTATTCATAGTTATCAACAGGATAGTATTTTTCTTTGACCGCATCTACAAAAAATCTCAAGTGGGCTTAGCCCCATATATTCCAGATTCCTCTATGGAAATTTTCTCCCAGTAAGTTTCCCACCAATTTTTGACATGGGGGAGACCCTTGAGGAGTGAAAATGTGATCTTTTCCCTGTCAGAAAAATTTTGAACAAAGAAATAACCTTCTAATAGATTTAACCATTTTTCTAGGGCATCCACATCTATCTGACCTTCAAATATGTGAATATCAAAATTAACTTGTACCTTGAAGGGAGAGGTTCCTCAAAAATTACCACTTGATGGATATGTTCCTGTTGCTATCGACAGGTGTTGAAGAATGTGTACAAAATTATCCATCATTTTTTCCTTCTGTCGCGTGAGAGCTTTCTCAATAAAAAGGTTAATAGAATATTTTTCTCCGTCGTCTTTATTTTCTTATAACATCGAGGGTTTCTTGGGTGTGTGAGAGGTATTTTCATCAAGAGAGACACACTCGAGACCCAACTAGCTATACTCGGACCTCATCGGGGACATGCGCTGAAAAATGATCAAGAGCAGCCTGCTCTGATACCACTGATCCGGATTTATTTTTGGAACGAAATGAAAGCAGAGAAATTACCATGAAATACGCATGAAATTTTCCATAAAAGGAGATATACAACAATAATTTATTTCCATTAATGAAAGAATTGTAAAGAGACTGTAAAAATACAGAGTGCAAGACTTATTAGAATGGTGGCAGCTTTATCTCTAAGAAGAGATGTGATGGCTATTCTCATTCTCCAGAAGATGATTACAATGAGGCTCTGAAGGCAATTTTATGATAAACATGAATGCCAAAACCCTAGACATCCAAAAACCTGACCCTAGGAGATGAAACACCAAAATTCATGTGGGCCCTGTTTGGGTAAGTTAGTACATTAACTTCTCGGGGTCATAACTTTTGCATGCGATATTCATTTTAGGCATGTGATAGCCCATTGGAAAGGTATTTTCAATAACTACGCATTACACCATCACAATTTGTTTCTGTCTACAGTTTGATTGTGGTGAGCCAAAAAAATACTAATTAGGGCCCCAAAACGACCCTAGAAGTACAACAAGATGTGCCGACATGAAAACATACAAAATAAGCCAGTTGTATTAGGTGGGAGGCCACCAGTATCCACCTGGAATATGTGTAGGGCTTCAGACAACCCCAGAAGTGTAGAACCCACAATTACAAAGAAGTACAAAATAATGTGTTGCACTAACAACTAACAAGAGGAGCCAGTTGGAACAGGTGGGTGGCCTCCAAAATCCACCTGGATCAAGGAGGATGAACCAACGTCCTCTCATTATTCAATCATTCATGATCGGAATGAACAATGAAAGTTTGGGTGGTTGGTTGTTGGGCAGTATTTTCGATCCAAAAAAGACAAATAGTCGGGGTCACACTTTGGTAGCCACACAACTATGGTGGATTTGGGTTTACTCTAAGTCTTTGCACAATTCTCTAGGATTTATTATTTCTCTCGTATCTCTAGATATGGCACCAAGAGGATGGAAGCCTCATTCCCCCTCTATGAGGTTGTCCCATGTAGCTAAGACAATAGTGGTTGCAACAGATTTTTATGAAGACTTTGTTCCTGAGGAGGACAAATCCACAATGTTGGGCTTGGAAGCATAAGTTTTTCTATTTAGGTAATTCAAATATGATGAAGAGGTGGAGTTTCAGGTGGGAGGATTAATCCCTGATCTTTGTTGCATGGATACCAAGAAATCAAAATTATTTAGTACCTTGGAAATGCACTGGCATACAAAAATGATGGTTTCCTTAGGTATATTGACAAAGGAGGAGGAATTCCGCTAGCTCAAAGGTAAAATGGAAGCTATGGAAAATCAAAATGTCTACCTTATTGAGGTGGTGACTTGGCTCATTCGTCATCATAGAGGTTCCTTCATTCCTCTAGTTGGAAATTAGCTTGGTCCTGAAACTTCCAATGCTATTTCTCAACGAGGAAACTCAGGACCCACCTTCCCTCATGTTCCTCATGTTCAATGATCAATAGTTCTCTAGTTATAGTATTTATTTTTGTTATCTAGTTTCAGATGTTGTAGCGAATTATAGTAGTGGATATGGACTAGTTAGGATTTATGTTTTTAATATTTTAAGACATATGTTATCCTTTGGGGTAGGTTTATTCTGGGGATTTTTTATCCCAAGAGACTTCCATGGTATCTTTGGGCTGGGAAATGTTGGACACACCGACTACACTGAGATGGGGGGATGAACAATGTAGTACTCTTTTTCCCAAAACTTCCCTTTCACAAAATTCTTAGTTAGAAATCACCATTTACTCATTACTTATTATTTTCATTCATAACCAGTGAAATGTAAATATACATCAGCAACAAGTCATCATCACAAGGAACACAAGATGTATGTACAATTTTCCTTTTATTGCGGACTACAATCCTTGGGTTTTTCTGCAACAACTGAATAGAGTAAAACTCTACAAGAGCACCATATCTATAATGTAAGACTCATCTTACACACTCAACACCAACTGAGATGAGGCAACAATCCTCAATAGATATCAATTTATCAACATGTACGTGACATGTCAGTAGTGCAACACGCGTATGTACATGCCCTACCAGTAGTACAACTCGTGTATGTACGCGGCCAGTCTGTACTACAACCTGCATATAACTTTTGAGATCTTAGGGTTTTCTTGTCAAGATGAACTTAGAGCCTTTGAAACCTTCAATCACATTCTATTTTGTATTCACTATCCCATCTGACCCATAACCAGTCACAACACATTCAAGCTCTCCAACAACTAACTCATGTTTCTCAACCATACAATATAAATGCTACTCATCATGTATAAGAAACCAGTGTACTATAGCAATCATATAAATCCATACCAACACAAACCACATCACAAAATACATACCAAGAATTCCTTAAGCATTCACTACACAACAAGCAAGAGTATCCATCAAGACAACAATGTAACCATACCAGAGTTTCTATGGAAGATATGGGCCCATAGAATGTAGATCTGGAACCTACTTAAATATCCAAGAGCCTATCATCAGCTGAACCACAATTCTTCATGACTTCATCCACTGTACGCGCCCTGTCCTCATTCAGACCACGTATGTACGTGCCCTGGCTCACTAAAACCCATGTATACCTTAGAAATTAGGGTTTCTGAACTTCTGAGACATTTGTCGTCATGATCTCAGACTTGCCGAAACTTTAATGTGTCCATGAGATCCTACAGATCTCTTCTCTCTTAGAATAGATCTTCAATACATAGTTAAGAGATGCACACAAGAGATACACAAAAGATATATTTCACAAGAGACCATTGTGTCTTATTTATACTCTCCAAGTAGCTTCCTGAAAAGCATCTTCTAGGTCACTTAACCCACTTCTTGGTCACTTAACCTATTTCTAGGTCACTTAACCTATTTTCCACATTTTTAGGATTAACTACTTTCCATAATTAGAAAGACCTCCATTTCTTTATCATTTAAATATTCTTCCTTGACTTTGTCACTTTTCTTTACCATTTAAATAATAATTTCTTCTTTTCAAGAACTTTTACTTCTTTGACCTTTTGGGGCTTCAAGCCTACATATGAGGGTCCTTCATCTTCGTAGAGCTATAACTCTCAAACCATGAGGAGTTATGTGACATTCCACATACCACCGGAAATGGCATGACAAGCACTATCCATCTAGCATAGTTTCACCAACAATTTCATTGATCTTCATCTCATTATTCCATATATAAGCATAACCATACTTCAAGGATAAATCATCCATAAAGTGTCTTCCCATGAGGGCTTTCACCATAAGGGGACCTCTTTAGAGTTCATCCATTTGTGCACCTTATCAATAATAATAAGACAATAATGATTCATATTTACATCGATCCAGCAATGCATCATATACCAATGAAACCACATCGATCCATCTTCATCTATGAATCATGTATCAATGAAAACTCATTGATCCATATTCATCAATATACTATGATAAGATAAGTATACATCAAACCTTTGATCTTTGACATCATTCAATCATCCTTTGGCATCAATCAATTCCTTGGCATTCATCCTTTGACAACAATCAATCAATTATCATCTAGCATCAATCAAACAATCAATCCCTTGACATCAATCAATCAGTTGACATTAATCCTTTGACATCAATTAATTAAACCTTTTTCATCAATGAAAATATGATTCAAAAATCTCCCCCTTTGGCATTGATGGCAATACCAACATTGATGTCAACACCAATCATTGATGTCAACATGTAGACAAGGCATGTTCTACATCAATAGTCATCAATCACTATCTCTCCCCATCAATAATCAACAATCACATCAATGTGACTATCTCTCCCCCTTTGACATCAATGGGAAAGGTTCATTCTCCCCTTGGGGATGCTCCCCCTGCTTGAACTCTCCTTGGGGTTTCTCCCCCTGCCTGAATTCCTTTGATCTTCCTCTCAATAATATCTCCCCTTTTGAACAAGGTATGTCACTCTGATGTAATGTTGAAGATACATCGCTCATACTCTCCCTGTGATCAACTCTCCCCCTGGAATTATGCCTCTGTGCTCTTTCTTCAAATATAGGGTTCTTTACTCCTAGAATCATGGGAAGAAGAATGACTTCCCCTATCATCTCTGCAATATGAAAAATATTCTTCTGCTGCAAATGTTATTCTCAACTGGATCATAGAACAACCACTCTTTCTATGACGATCCTTGGACCTGTCCATGCATCAAAATCGTGCCATATCATGAAGAAAAATATATGTAAACAATGAAATAGAGAACCATGAATAAAAAATCAACCAAGTACATCATGTACCAAATGGTGTGCCCACCATGCACAACACCCATGTACATCAACTATGTACATCAACACCACACAATGTGTCATAATATATCATTAATGGAGTGTATCAACCATATTCCTCTGCCAACATGCCAACCATGTGCATCTACCAATATGCCAAACAAGTGTCATATGTCTCCATCATGAATCAAGTATCACAATCATGTATCTCAATCTCAACTATATCATCCAATACCTCATGTACCAAAGTATGTGCTAATCAAGTAATACCAATGGTGTACTTTTAGCCAAGTACCATCATCAAACATATACCATCTATGAGTGTACCAAACATGTACAAAACATGCATCACCACTTGCACCAAGAAAGTACATCAACCATACATCACAACAAAATGAATCCTCATGCATGTATGCCAATTCCACCATAAAACATGTGCCAATCAACTTGCTAGTAGGTGCCTCTGCCAATGTACTAGGAGTGTACTAATCATGCATCAACTATGACTCATCAATGATGTACAACATGATCATCTCATCAGCTCGCCAACTATATGTCCCAATATGTAGTTCATCCATATGCCAAATGCATGCATCAAGATATCCAACAAGTAAGCTTCCAATAATACATCATAATGAAACTCAAATATGTGTTAGCTATACACACCAAAAGATCAGCCTCAACCTCCAATCACTGCAACAAGTATATTAGGCATCTGATATGTACTAGAAGTGTGCTACAATATATCAATGACATCTCTAGCTAGCATCATCAAGATATATCACATAACCAAGGTACCATAACTTCACTATCATAACCAACATTGTTCTTCAACAGAAAATGCCTCAATCCATACTCATGGGTTAGTGCCATGCATCCAAGATAGCCTTTCATTTTATATCATCACTTTACATAATCCAATCTGTAATCATGAAAACCTGCAACAAGCAGTGTCAGAACTTGAAACAAACTATGTCAGACCCTGCAACACAGAGGTAAAACATCACATCAAGTTGCAACCCATGTGCATATCCATTTTCCCTAGGCTTTACCACATATACATGACCTACTGCACAGACAACTCGCGTATGTACATGACCTATTCAAGTTTAGCCTGCATATGTATGTGATTGTTACCATTGCCACCCGCGTATGCTTCTGTACATGTCACACTTGAGCCTCCCTTAAGGCTTCCATTCTACTCTATTTGTTCAGTCTTCTTCACCCACTTTTGAAGGTGTCCCTGCTTCTCAAAACTTGAGCTCTGAGCTTCCATTTTCTCAAAGATGTCTCCCTTCCTTACTTCATTCCTTCTTCTATTCATGTTATATGAAGTCCTCATCATGGAACTTCTTCTTGTGTTCCAACAATCTTGGGATTTGTGGCCAAATCCACTACAGCTGTAGCATCTCATGCTGTGAAAATGAACAACAATGTGTCCCACTTGATCACATCTCCAACACCTTATGGTGTTATGAAATCTTCCATTATCTCTTCTTGCATAAGATTTTCATTCCAAAGCTTTGTGACCATATTCATTACATGAATGACATTTACCATGAAAAATACTTTCATACCTTTGCTTTGGTGTCCATTTTCTTTGAGGTGTAAAAATGGCTTCTTGATGTCTTCCTTGCTTTGTTCTTTTGAAATCTTTCGTTCCTTTTGCAGATGGTTGTCTTGCAACATTATCTACATCCTTTGAGAGTGAGGGACTTACTTCATGCTTATTTGAGGTGATTTCTTCATCATGTGTAGCTTCTCCCTTGTATCCAAGACCTGATTTATCATTTGGTGATCTTTGAATTTCCATGATCTCATTCAAGATTTGTGAGCTATTCAAGAATTTGTTTGAATTCTCTACTTTCTTTCTGAGATCAAAAACTTCATATTCTAACTTATGACACGATTCTTCCTTTTCATTTATTTGATCCCTCAATAGTTCCTCTACTCTTTTGGCTTCTTCAATTTGGGTCTTCGGATGGACAATAATTTCAAAAAAAATTCTAATCTCATCATCTACCTTCTTATCTTCTTTTTAATTATTTAGTCTTGTGACCTCTTCTTCCTTTCCATCTAATTGAGTCTTATTACTCTCTTCTTGTTCTTTTAGCATTTCCTTTAACTTCAAGATGTGCTTTTGACTCTTCTTAAGAAACTTTTTAGTGTTATCCGAAAGATAGCTATAGTCTATATAATAGTGTTCATTTCTATATTCATATAGAATTCTTTCAATTTTCTCTTTAAGATCCAATAGTTTTTCTTCTACTTCTTCCATGGGATAACAATCAATTGATTTTATCCAAACTACTTATAGATTTTCTACTTCACTAGTAGAGAAAAATTCAACATCATTAMATTTTGAATTATTGAAATCAAGGGTTTGTGGAGATTATTTACCTTCATTTRAAWTGTCTTAAATATCTTCCTCTTTGCCAACATCATCACATGATTMTTTKCCTTCATTTGGAATTTCTTCAAGATCTTCCTAGTTGTCTTCAAGGTCTTCCTTTTTTCTTTGATATGTATCCTCTAGCTTTATCCATATATCCTTGGCGGAAGTGAATTGTAMCATGCTCTCTTTGATAGGGCTTGAKAKTCCACTAAGAATGGTCTTGAGATCCAATGCATCATTCTTCTTTCCTTCCCTTTGAGTTGCAAACTTTGACTTGTTCTTCAAAGAAACTGATCCACCAATGGMTGCCTTCCAAATACATKCTCCCATTTCCTTTAGATGYACTCTCATMTCTATTCTCCAAGTAKAATAGTTTTCCTTATCAAGAATTAKATATTCATCATCCATTTGTGTGTCTATGGATCTCCTACAATCTTGTTAAGGCTTATAGTGAAGGCCTGCTCTGATACCAATTGTTGGACACACTGACTACATTGAGAGGGGGGGTGAACAATGTAGTKCTCTTTTTCCCRMAACTTTCCTTTCACAAACTTCTTAGTTAGCAATCACCATTTACTCATTACTTATTACTATCATTCATAACCAATCAAATGTGAATATACATCAAAAACATATAACAACAACATATATCATCAACAAGTCATCATCACAAGGAACACAATATGTATGTACAATTTTCCTTTTACTACGGACTACAATCCTTGGGTTTTTCAGCAACAACTGAATAGAGTACAAATCTACAAGAGCACCATCTCTATAATGTAAGACTCATATTACACACTCAACACCAAATGAGATGAGGCAACAATCCTCAAAAGATATCAATATGTCAACAGGTACATGACCTATCAATAGTGCAACACGTGTATGTACGCTCCCTACCAGTAGTACAACTCGCATATGTACGCAGCCAGTATGTACTACAACCTACGCATCACTTATGATCTCTTAGGGTTTTCTCTTCAATATGAACTCAGATCCTCTACAACCTTCAATCACATTCTCTTCTGTCTTTCACTGTCCCATCTGACCCATAACCCATCAAAACACATCCAAGCTCTCCAAAAACTAACTCATGCTTCTCAAACATACAATATAAATGATACTCATCATGTCTAAGTAACCAATATACTATAGCAATCAAATCAATACAGAATCATAAGAGTGTTGCTCACTCTATCAACCAACACAAACCACATCACAAAATCCATACCAAGAATGCCTTAAGCATTCACTACACAACAAGAAAGAGTATCCATCAAGACAATAATGTAACCATACTAGAGTTTCTATGGCAGATCTGGGCCCATAGAATGCAGATATGGAACATGCTTCAGTCTCCAAGAGCTTGTCATCAACTCAGCCACAAGTCTTCATGAATTCATCCATTGTACACACCCTGTCCTCATTCAGCCCGTGTATGTACATGCCCTAGCTCACTACAGCCCCTGTATACCTCAGAAACTAGGATTTCTTAATTTTTGAGACTTTTTTCATCATGATCTCAGACTTGCCAAAACTTTGATGCATCCATGAGATCCTCTAGATCTCTTCTCTCTCAAAATAGATCTTCAATACATGCTCAAGAGATGCACACAAGAGATACACAAAATATATATTTCACAAGAGACCCTTGCATCGTATTTATACTCTCCAAGTAGCTTCCTTAGAAGCATCTTCTAGGTCACTTAACCCACTTCTAGGTCACATAACCTATTTCTAGGTCACTTACCCTATTTCTAGGTCACTTAACCTATTTTCCACATTTTTAGGGTTAACGGCTTTCCATAATTAGAAAGTTCTCCATTTATTTATCATTTAAATATTCCTCCTTGACTTTGTCACTTTTCTTTACCATTTAAATAATAATTTCTTCTTTTCAAGCACTTTGACTTCTTTGACCTTTTGGGGCTTCAAGCCTACATATGAGGGTCCTTCATCTTCGTAAAGCCATAACTCTCAAACCATGAGGAGTTATGTGACATTCCACATACCACCAGAAATGGCATGACAAACACTATCCATCTAGGATAGTTTCACCAAAAATTTCACTGATCTTCATCTCATTATTCCATATAGAAGCATAACCATACTTCAAGGATAACTCATCCATAAAGCGTCTTCCTATGAGGGATTTCACCATAAGGGGGCCACTTTAGAGTTCATCCATTTGTGCACCTTATCAATCATGATAAGACAATAATGATTCATCTTTACATCAATCCAACAATGCATCATATACCAATGAAACCACATCAATCCATATTCATCTATGCATCATGTATCAATGACAACTCATTGATCCATCTTCATCAATATACTATGATAAGATATGTATACATCAAAGGTCCTTTGATCTTTGACATCATTCAATCATCCTTTGGCATCAATCAATTCCTTGACATTCATCCTTTGACAACAATCAATCAATTATCCTTTTGCATCAATCAAACAATCAATCCCTTGACATCAATCAATCACTTGACATTAATTCTTTGACATCAATTAATTAAACCTTTGTCATCAATGACAACATGATTCAACAAGAACAATATTCCCTCTCTTGTAAATTTTGTCCATAAATAATATAGTAGCTACTTATTTTTTAAAAAATTAACAATACTTTTAAGTATACACATGTCATTTTTTCTCAAATGGGGTGATATCCAATGATAATGGGTGTTGATTCGGTATTTGGAGGCCAAGGCATCTAGCGTCACATGCATCGAGCCATTTTTTGGAGCATGGGAAGATCTCTGCAACATGATTTTGGTATCACTAATTTATGGTACTCACAACAAATAAACCTTCGTCTTGGGCTGAAGTAGAACATTATTGATGTAGTAGTCCTTAACTCCTGGTACTTTGATTTTATGATGACATTAAAGACTCTCCCCTTATTGTGCACAAGAGATATGACAGTGGAACGAATCCTGGATTGCATTGAAAATGTGACCCCCCCTCTAGTTTGGCATTGTTTCTTCTATTGTTGGCGCTAGAATAGGCATCAAGTCGTTTCAGTTTGGGTGACAAAGGTTGATTCAGGATCCATTAGGGGAATTTTGAGGTCTAAAATGGGCCTCTTAAAAGATAAAATAAAATATTACAAGTTAGTCATTTTGTTAGGGAAGTTTATTTACAACTCACTTTTTGCACTACAATCTATGTAACTATGGTTGAGTTAAATGAAAAAATTGTCTAAAAGTAAAATTAATAAATAAAATAATATATTGATATGACTATAAATAAAATAAAATGAGTTTTTTGAAA
>JZKD02S1962133.1:6796-35085 GCA_000966675.3 Picea glauca
GGGGTTTCCCATGAGGTTTTCCCTCTTTCCTCATTTTTTTCAGTGTCTCATTCATATATGCATTGTACAATGGGTACCTAACATGGCATTGGTTTTTGGGACCCATTCATCATGTACATCGTAGTAGTGTTCAGGGATGGTGTTGGACATATTACACACTGATATAGGTAATTATTTTCCTAAATTTGATAGTCCAATGTTGAGAATGATTCCTTAGATGATAATACTCTCTCTATAGAATATTCCCCTATAATATATGGTGGAAGTCACTCATGCATGGAAACCTAAGTTTTATCATGAGTAGTTGCATGTGTTTCTCTCACTTTCACTCGTGTGACTTAGTTAACTCACGATTGCATGGATCCTTTAACTAGGACTATGTGGAAATTCACTCTTGTGTCTATCAATAAGTGTCTAGATCTCTCTAGATCACTACTATGGAACATTAGTTACTCATGTAGCCTATATCTATTGTAAATTATTCACTCTTTGAGAGTGGAATACAGTTAATACAATTCTATTATTTTCTCTCCAATTTTTCTCTTATCTTCTCACTTTTGCAAGTTGTGTTCTTTATTCTACTAGATAGATCTCTTGTGCAGGTACTCACCAAATTCTACATTTATCCCTTAAAAATATATATATATATATATGATAAACATATAAAACTATAATAAAAAGAAGGTGTTGGAAGCATTATGAGGTCTTATGTGTTAATAAGCACCTGATAAGTGGCTTACTTCTACTCTTTGATCCTTGCTAGGTTCATTAGGAAGGTAAGGAATTCATTGAGAGTTAATCAGAGGATTTAAACTAGGTTTATCATTCCCACCTCTTCCCAAACTAGCCTCATGGGAGGTTGAGATGTCAATAGTGTAAAGTCAATCTATGCCATCAATATAATCCAGGGACAATATTCCCCTACATGGAATAGCACGTGTGTGCTTACATTCTTTTGGTTTTTTTTTGTTATGCTTATTTCTGCTACATTTTGGTTTATTTGTTATTGTCTTTGTTTATCTTTGATGTTGATTAAATACATAAATTTCTTTATTACAACAAGAATTTAACCTTCAGGATTTTAATTGCTTTGATACTACTAACCATCTTTTGATGTTTGTTGTTTCAAAAGATCAGGCTTATCCTTTCTTAATTTAATTCTAAAATAGATTACCCTAGTCCTCAACTTATTGTGTTACCAACCCCTTTTAAAATAAAATAAAAAATTGTAATGAATTCATCTTCTATTTCAAGTAAATATTTCACTTCCTAGTTAATCGAGAGTATGTACAATCATTTTAACGACTATGATTTCACTCGAATCCAATTTATGGGTCCAAAGTTATGGCCCCTCGAAGTTTGTGGCCACATCCTTGCAACGTGTCATCCACGTGGAATTCCTAGAAAGCTCGTCCTCCCATTGGATGTTGACATGGCTCTCCTGGTGCTCGCGCCAAGATCCATGGAATGTATGTGGAATTGGACACGTCACACCTTTTCAATCGCTCATCAAACCTCACCCTTTCTTAATTTCATTACTATTGGGACCCTTCCATCAGGGTGTTCCCATGACCACGTACCTTGGGTAATATGACACCCGAGTTCGATTTCGCCCTCCTTCGACTAATCAGATGGATCCAGGTGTTATCACATATAGTTGGCAAGGGAAAGAGGTTGTCCAAGTTCATGACTTGCACAATAAACGTCAAAGCGCAGTGTGCAGGGTAGTCCATTTCGGGCTCGAAATGCAAGCAACAGGTGAGATCAAATTCAACGATGGAAATTCCTGAGAATATCAGATCGTCAATTCGCAGAATCGAGGGTTCAAAATATTGTTAAAGTTGTTTGTCAAAGTGGCTGAAGTCCCGAACACCCGAAGCGTCTGAAGTCCTGAAGGCCCGAAGTGTCTGAAGTCCCGAAGTGCCCGAAGTCCCGAGGAGATGAAAGTATCGAAGTGTTGAAGCGCCAAAGTGCTGAAGTCCTGAAGTAAATATGGACCATCCATCAGTGGGGAAACATGGAAGAAATCCACTAACTTCGATGGAAAGACAAGTTTGAGTTTTGAGTTTCCCGAAGTCTGGAGACCCGAAAGAATATTAGTCGTTCATCTGCAAGAGCCACACATCATCAGATCCCTAGCTTCAGGTAAAAGCACATGGAGGAAGCCCAGGTTTGAGATTTGATTTCTCCGGAGTCCGGAGACCCAAAGGGATATCGACCGTTGATCTATGGAAGCCACATGTCATCGGATCCTTAGCTCTAGGGGATTTTCTTGGAGGAAACTGAAGTTTGAAAATTGAAAACCCCAAAGACTGAATCACAAAGCAAATCAAGACCGTTGGTTTGAAAAGGGGTTGATCTGATCCATCGGTTTGAAAGTACCAGAGCTTAGCCATTGATCAAAGGGCCTCATCCTAGATTGCAAGATCAGTGGCCATGCTCCATTGTGGGGTCGAAAGGTGCTCAGGCGATAATTTTCTTGAGGGGTCCCACAATTGAAACCATGGTAAGTCAAAAGTGATACGTGGTGAAAGGTGATGGATTGCGAGCCCAAAAGCGGTCTGAATCTAAACTACTTTTGACGGCCCCGTAATCTCGTGCTCATATAGCGTTCGAGAGAAACGTGGGGTCGTCCCCTGAGCATTAAGTCTCGTTGATTCCCCAAGGAAAAGCAATTAATGGAAGGTAGATATGGTGGTTGAAACATCGGCTCACTCCATAAATGGAAGGCATGGGAGTTCTGGTCGTGGAGACTGAACTGTCAGCCCAAGGTACCCCTGTGGACATATTTTCCTGCAAACCCATACTGATCTAAGTTCGCATATTACAGAAGGATGCATGTGTAGTCTGAGAGAAGGCTTCTCAGATGTAAATCTTTGAATGGAATGGCCAGATCACACTCTTGGTAGTGGTAAACAAAGCCAATATAAAATAGATCAGTTTAGATTTTGAAAAGGGGGGGGGGTTAGTTTTGGCCCAGACCGGGGGAAAGGTTTGAGAGTTGTTATGACTATATTTTTGTTGTAAGCCTGAGGGCTTGGATTGTAAATTGTTATGTTAATGAAGATTCCTTTAAGTTGTTATATCAGACCGTCTTCTTAGTTTTCATTTTCTATTTCTCTTTCTTGTCTGGATGTAATCTCTCTGATTTATGGATTTTTGAGGTGATGGAGGATCTGTTTCCGTCATGCCCATCTTTCATGGTTCAACAGACGCTTATGTTTCTCATTCCTAAATAAATGTAATATCTTTGATTTATGGATTCCTGAGGTGATGGAGGATTTGTTGTCGTCATGCCCATCTTTCATGGTTCAGCAGAAGTTTATGTTTCTCATTCATGTCTGAATGTAATATATGATTTATGGATTCTTGAGGTGATGGAGGAGCTGTTGTCATCATGCCCATATTTCATGGTTCAACAGATGTCCTATGTTTTTCTTCTTGTCTAGATCGTTTTAAACCCCCTGATTTCTGGATTCCTGAGGCAGTAGAGGATCTGTTGTCATCTTGCCCATTTTGTATGGTTTATCATTCAGACAACTTATGCCTTTCTCCTTCCCACCACCATTTAAATCCTTTGTCTGATAGGGATATTAAATGCCTTCATTGAGAAGACTGTTTATGACTCGATAGCCTAATGACCCATCACTGATCTGCAATGATATCCATTTTCTTTCCTTTCCTTAAAGTCTCACTGACTCACCCACTCACACCCTTTTAATCCACAAATATTTTGATGGGTACTAAGCTTATCCTCTTGCAGTCGGAGGGTGACTTTCAGTGCTAACATTCATGGCATCATTTTCGAGGAACGATTTGAAGACCTTTCTTTGGGTATAACGACAATGAACTTCTAATTCTAAAGGTGCATCAGACATCATAACCTTTGAATATTGCGCTTTCACCTAGTGACTCCACTAAGGCAACTCCAATGTCTCAACTCCATTGTTGCAGTGCGCCTGCCTACAGCTACAACCCCTCGGGAGAACACAATGATCAGGTATGGTCTTTGATGGTGACCAAATACCAGATACACTCATTCTGCATATCATTCACCTGGTGACTCCATGGTTAAAGGATTGATTGGCGACTCCACTGGTTTGACATGGAAAAAATCCTAGCTCGAATGTTTTCTCCCTTTAATTTCTCTATTGTTCCTAGTTTTCCCAATGTTGTTCCTACTCCAAATGAATGGAGTGATTATTTTCCCATATTTAGAGAGAGTAAAGAGGACAACCCTGCTCAACACCTCCATGAGTTTCATGAAATCATGCATCAGTTGGAGATACATCATGAAGATGTTCATGTTCTCATTAGCAGGAGATGCTCGTCAGTGGTATCACTCCTTACCTCCTGCTAGCATTTCCTCCCTGAGAGAATTTCATGCATCTTTCAATTGACATTGTCGAAATTTTTATTCCTCTGAGTTTATTTGTCATAATTGTTGTGAGGAATGTGAGGACAGTGATCAAGATATGACTGTTTCGAATGAAAGCTGTGAGGATGAGGGACATCCCCCGGAGGAGCTGATACAATCACTTTCTGCAAGTATAGATGAATTGAAGGTAGATTTTGCTCGTCGCTCTTACGAAGAAAATATAGAGAATATTCCAGTCCTGAAAATAGATGTTCTTGGCAGCCCTGCTTATGATGAAGAAGTGATGTCAGATATTGACCAAGAACAAATGATTGTTGATGGATATCCCAACGAAGACGATGGAGAGCAGAGTTTATCCATGGTTCCTATTTTTGGTGATTGTGAATCTAAACCTGGGAGAACCATGAGGGAGAAAAGGGGGTGCCACATCTCTTGGCTATCTTGGCTCCGATATTTTTCCTTTTCAATTTCTTAGCAATAGATTCTTATCCACATCCAGTGTCGGATAGAAATGAATAGGATGATTATCTTCTGAGATTCAAAGGAAGTGAGCATGACGATCCCGGTAAGAACTTATTCAATTTTCATAGATGCATGCTTGAGCATGACTTTGTTCACGAGGATTTCTTGATCAAGATGTTCAAATTTTCTTTGGAGGGAAATGCTCGTGAATGGTGTAAATATCTCCCTGTTGCTAGTATCCATTCTTTGAAGGATTTTCGCGATGATTTCAATGCATATTACAAGAAGATTTACCTGTCTCATCTTGTTTTGGATGACTGTTGTAAGAAGTTTGCATTCTAAATACATCATGTGATAGAGTCTTTCTCGTGTGATGATTCTGGTAAAGATCTGATTGAGAGAGAAAGAGAGGATAAAAATAAAAGATTTTCGCACTCACCTGCCCCTGAAGAGTATTTAGAAGAAGAAAGCATAAGCCACCAACCTTCTTATGAAAGAGAAAGCTACTACCAAGAGAAGCATGATAGAGAGAAAGAGCCAGCCATGGATATACATGAAGAGACTTATTGCTCTCAGCGAGCAGAGGTTATCAGAGCAGACAGAGGAGAAATGGAGGAGATAAAGGTGCAGATTATCTCTTATCCAGAGCCTGTGAATGAGAAAATATCACCTGAGATCAGCCGCCCTGCATCAGTCCTCTACCCACCTGTACACTCTTAGAAAATCGAACGACAGGAGAGCACCAATGAAGGACAGGGGGGTAATTTCTTACCAGTTGAGCTTTCCTGATTACAAATTTTGTGACCCTGTGGGGTTGTACATGGAATGGAATTTCCTTCATGTCTTGGATTCGTCCAACTTTATCTCAACTTCAGCCTTTGGAGAGAAGTTGAAGATTGTAACTGTTCTACTATCATGGTTTCATTATCTATTATTGATCACCGACATAATAAATGGTCTTCGAGTTAGGAAGCTACTTGAATGGATATGGTGGAAGTTTGCTTAAACCTAACACGGTGTAGCAATTAATTAGTTTAGGATTGTACATAAATAAGCTCCTGTGGAGCCCATGTGTGTTTATTTTCGTTTTTTACTTATCGGCTTGTATTCCTCAGCAGGATGTTTTTTGAGCATGACTCCATAACCCAATGCATAAGGCGTCTGGAACTACTTGTTCTTGGAAGCTCGCAGGGAGCATGCCATCCCCTACAGAGACAAATGTTATCACATACAGTTTCCAAGGGCAGCAGGTTGTCCAAGTTCGTGGCCTACACAAGAAACGTCAAAGTACAGCGTTCAGGGCAGTCCATTTCAGGCTTGAAATGCAAGCAACAGGCGAGATCAGCTTCAACGGCAGACATTCTTGAGAATATGAAATCAATGTTTCATGAGAATCGAGGGTTCAAAATATTGTTAAAATTGTTTTTCAAAGTGGTCGAAGTCTCGAAGGCCTAAAGCATCCGAAGTCCCGAAGAGCCGAAAGCATCGAAGTGTTGAAGTGTCGAAGCATCGAAGTGTTGAAGTCCTGAAGTAAATCTAGACCATCCATCAATGGGGACACATGAAATAAATTCATGAACTTCGAAAGAATCTCAGTCGCTGATCTGCAAGAGCCACACATCATCAGATCCCTAGCTCCAAGTAAAATCTCATGGAGGAAGCCCGGGTTTGAGATTTGATTTCTCCAGAGTTTGGAGACCCGAAGGGATTTATACCATTGATTTATGGAAGCCACGCGTCATCATATCCTTTTCTCTGGAGAATTTTCTTGGAGGAAAATGAAGTTTGAAAATTGAAAACCCCAAAGCCTGAATCGCGAAGAAAATCGGGACCGTTGGTTTGAAAAGAGGTTGATCTAATTCATCGGTTTGAAACTTCCAGAGCTGAGCCATTGATCAAAGTGCCTCATCTGATATCGCAAGATCAATGGCTATGCTCCATTGCAGATTCAGAAGGTGCTCAGTCAATAATTTTCTTGAGGGGTCCCGCAATTGAAACCATGGTAAGTCAAAAGTGATACATGGAGAAAGGTGATGGATTGTGGGCCCAAGATTGGGTTCAATGGAGGATCAAGATTTCTCCTCATATTTGTACATTCAGAGTGTCTTCATTCCTAGTGAACCAAAATAATTTGAATGTTCCATTGCGATGGGAGGTCATGATCACTCTGAATTCTTCCTTGATAAATCAATGGTTCCGCTTAATTTAGAATCTCTTCCTAGTCAAACTGTGGAATACTATGAGGGTTCTTCTATGATCAATGGTTGAGATATTTCAACCCTTATATCCAACGATCAAGGTTAAAAAAAAAGGTATATGTTCTAACTTGCCCAAAGGGCCCATACACAATTCACCAGACAATTACTTGTTTCCAATCATAGACGGACACCTGTCAACCTTTAGACATGTTGGCACTCCGATTCAGAATGACACACCATGTTTATGTCACCTCTTCTCCTAATATCTCTTAAAATAGACCACAAAGATCTACAGAAGAAGTTAATCCTAGACTAATCCTCAATGAACGATCGATATCTCTCTTCTAGCTCTACCTAATCTACGGTCCAACATATTCCTCAGAACTCTCCCCATCGGAGTACCTTAATATAGGGCTACTCTGGACCTCTAACTCCAATGATACTCACAACAGGGAGATCCAATGGCCTACAACTTCTCTTGGGACCCACTCCTTCGGAGCCACACTATCCCTTGGTATTGGGATACTTTGATGGCTCAACCTCTGATTGACGGACATGATGATTTCTATATGCCAGATCAATGACTACTATCTTCCCTATTTTAGACACTAGGTTCCCATTTGTTTTCTAGTCCAATTTGAAACTTAACTACTCAAATATTCTTATATGTCCACCCTAAAGCCTACCGAGACTTCGGGAATTTGGTAATCCACTCCCTAGACTGACTAAGGCATTTTCCTCTTCGCCAATTAAGTGGGGGTTAGATTTTTTGCACAATGTCCACACTAGGATAGAGTTTTCAAAGGATATTAAGGATTCCTAAATTACATAGAGACCTACCTCGAACCACAACTATGGTTATTGTTTCATCCTTTCTAGAAGGAAGATCAAGGTACTTCTTCCTCTTGGACCTATCATGGATCTCTTAGCTAATACACCTAACTATCTTTTTTCTAGAAAACACACCACAACAAATTCTCTACTACATACATGGGAGGCACGCATATATAATTTCACCCATAAGAGGGACCCTTATATAGTTCCTTAGTCATTCAAGGTAAAAGGAAAAATTCTCCTGCTCAGATATCCACTACACATATAATTCCATACAGATACATTATCATCCCATATAATAACTTTCCAAATGAACGATACAAAAACCCTAAACATGCATACACTTACCATACTATCACAAGCATGATTCCCTTAGTTTCAGTTAAGTTACACATGGTGAAGGATACTTATCTGTTACATCTTATAGCCATCCAACTGACTATGGGTGTCCACCTTTCCACCCTACCATAGGCTCATAAGAATTCCTTCTCAGCATTTTGACCACTTCCATGCCAAGCCATATTACCACCAGGTTCTCTTTGCACATTCTCTTGCATTCACTTGTAGCCACTCTCTCCCTTGGGTCTCTCCCAACGTATCTCTTTTCATTGGGTCCTCTCTCCTCATGTGTTTCCTAAACAGGATCCCTTGGGAAGGTTCTCAACATGTCCCTTCCTTTCTTCTAACAGAAGGAATACCCGTGGGTAAATATGGATTCATACCTCATACTCTGTTGGACCTTTGGTTTCGCATCCTTTGACGTCCCAGCTAGATTTTCCATACCTATATCCATTGAGGGTGGTTGGGTTGTTCAACTACCAAGCCCTTCCCATTAATCGTTTGGATTTAGCTGCAAGTTATAGAAAATAATATCATTTCCTTCACATTATTCACCAAGGTGGCTTGGGGTATTTACATATGAACCCACTTCCTGCTCCTTCATTAATCCCTCTCATGGTATCATGGCTTGTACATTCAAGGATTCACCCCACAGTCATTTGTTGGCATTTTAAACCAACAATAATATAATTATAATGTTTATATGCCATTACATGGAAATCATTAATCATGATTAATTACATATAATCAAAGGTTTAGGAAAGGGGGTGTTACAATCCCCTCCCCCTTCAAATGAACATCATCCTCAGTGTTCTTTGCATTTCAGCAACACTTGCCATGCCTCTATTTTTCAGTTGTGTCAACAATGTAGTTCCTCTTCTTGGTTTGGTCCATTCCATACCTTTTGGAATTTACCACCTTCCTACAACCATCTCACACCTAGAGCATATTAATTCACAATTTCAGGCATAAACATTTCATTTATGTTCAATATTCAAGAGGAATTTTACATATCAACAATATACTTATCTATGTAGTTCATGGATATGTATTCATATGATTGTCTTCATTAAATTGGCTCATTTTTTTTCCTTGACATACCCATTTTGTGGATGATCCCAATTCAAAAATTTACAAGAGTCATCGAATTCTCCTCTTCCTTGCGGTCACTCACCCTCCAGGCTCAGACTCATGCATCCCCTTATTTGTTATACAGTCCCTCGAGAAATCCATTTTTCCTACCAAGGATTTCTCGGACAATTTAGAGAATTCATCGAGTCTTACAATTGAGGCATCCCTACAACTTTCTATTGTCGAGGCATCCCTCCGGCCCATGTTACCACAACACGACATTCTCTTTGTTTATCATGACTTATCACAAAGTTCTCTTGTCACATAATATCCCTTTTTCTATGCTTTACAACTTTTATAGAAACCATATGTCCTTCGTGGATAGATCTTCCATTTCGCCTGTATCTCATTCATACAAAATTTCGTGAGATATAACATCATTTTTCAATTCAAATTTCTTTCAAATCTGTCAGCCACAGATTTCAAATTTCACATTTTCATTTTTCAGATATGTCCCACATGGGGACTAGATTCACAAGTATGTGATTTTCTTCTCATAATAGTTTTGGTTCTTTCCTGACCAACAAGAATTGGTATTCCTTATGGACTTACAACACTACCATATCCAAGACCCCTCTTCGTGCAATTTCAACTTCAGTCAACCCAAACAAATTTTTAGTTCTCATGCATATTATATTCTCATTGCACACTCGCAGTGGCTCACAAACAATTTCAGAATTGTACATACTAACAATCAAATTCACTTACTCAAAAAAGGAAATAACAATCCTTACACCTACAATACTTTATCATACAAAGCCTTTTCAAATGTAGCTAATCATTAAAATGGTTTTGATCGATGTACCAAGGTCCATGGCCACCTTCACACACAATACATCCTTGCATTGGTTTTAGAATATTACTTTTAATGTTAGGCAATTTTTCATGGTGTGTTTGGTCTCAATCAACCTCTCACTACATGGATTCTCTATCCACATTCATTATTATAGAAAAAGTATATTTTTTTGCTTTAAGTTAATAATGACCTCAAATTAGTATACATTCTATGAAAGTAAATTTCATATGGATGCATTCAAACATTCTTTCTTCATTGGTAACCAGGGTGCCAACATTTAAAGCCACCTAATTTCTTTCTTTATCATTGTTACAATTTTGTAGAGTACTGGAAGATACTTCTTCCACAATGGGCAGTCCTATATGTGCCCACTTTCTTACCACATGCATCTCCTTAATGCATTAAATCAATGTGCTTCCTATGAGTACTTTTGCTCCCTATCACTCTTTGGTTGGTCAATGTATTCATGACATATTTGTTCATGAATTTTTCCAAGGATATCAATTATCTTTGGCTTCCATAGGTTCACACCTCCATCATTCAAGTTTTTCTTCCTGAATCATACCCTTCTTGGGTATCAATGGCATACAACATCCATTCAAAATTATTTTCATATTATTAAAATAGTAAATTATTTCAAAAGGATTCTTACCCAATCCCTTCATATTTTATGCCACATAGGCATGAACTCTTTATACCCATTCTGGTTGCTAGCACCCTCTCTAATATTATCTCATCTGTGGTGTTTCCTATGTACTTCTAAAGTCCCTACAACTACTTTCATCGATAGACTCCTTTTATTTCTTCCCTTCTTGAGGATGTCCACCATTGGCAGTTGTCCTTTCCTATAGATCCAATCCTTTCCTAACATGCAACATCACATTCAAAGTGGTTCAGTTGTTAGATCAAGTTGAAAATGCATATGCCATATTATTTAATTCATCATACCTATATGCACTCCATCACATTGCCCTCAGTGAAAACATAATTAAATTCTTCCAGTTGTCTCTACATTCGCATACCAAAACATTCACACACAACAATATATTAGTCCCTCATTCTAGATAAACAAAATAACTAACAATAAATTAGTTAAGGGATTCTTCCCTCCTTCCAACTTCTACACAGTCTGTAGATTCCAATCTAGCTCAATTATTTTTAAGGAATCCATGTCTTTCCATAACATGGCCTAACTGAGCTCATTTGACTAAAAGTGTTTGTCAACTTTTCCTTTCATTTACCAACTGCATTTATTTTCATAGTTGTTATTTTAAAGCATACAACTTTGTCTCATTATTCAAAATTTAATAGTGAGAAAGGAATTAATCCATTTCCCCTTCTTTTATTATACAATTCATCCCAATTTAATAGTGAGAAAGGCATTAATCCTTTTCCCCTTCTTTTCTTATACAATTAATCCCTCCTGGGATCTTTCTATTCCATTCCTTGAGCAGTATTAGTTAATTTTATCTTGACCTTTCCTGGATAATAAGCAACATCCTTACAACAACAACAACATTTAGTTCACAATTTAATTATGAAAATAGTGCATTCTGCACATTTACCAAAAAATAGGTCATTCAACATCCACTCGCATGTCTCCCAGGCATGAATTATATTTTAACATGTAATCCAGGATTCTTATGTAAACAGGCTTTACAACCCCATTGTCTAATTCTCGACAGTTATTAAGGTTATGGCTTTGTTCTCCAGACAAATTCCTTACATGGTTACATTGCACAGGGGACTACTTCCCCATGCAACGTTTGTGGCACCTCCATCTCTTATGTGAAATGGTCTTGGCCTTGAGTCGACCTTAGTTTGTCTTTTCATATTATTTAAAAATATTTCATAATGAATATAAGTTTGCATCCTTATCCACTTCAATGGTCTCGGCCTTGAGTCAACCTCAATTTTTCTTTTCAGATTCTTTCCAAATATTCCATAATGGCTATAAGCTTGCATCCTTATCATGCACTTCAATGGTCTCGGCCTTGAGTCAACCTCAATTTTTCTTTTCAGATTCTTTCCAAATATTCCATAATCAATATAAGCTTGCATCCTTATCACACGCTTTGGTTTTACATTCAAATAAACATCATTATGTTAACAATTTTCTTTCAAGTTGTGTTTTCAGGAACTTAATCACATGCATTAGTATGTCATGGTTTTCCACTACTAGCACACTTTACAATTTCAACATTTCATGTTGGTTAAGTTATTGTACTCATTATTTGTTCACTATCGTTTTGAATAAATTCTCAAAGGTATGATCATATTGCCACTTATTTATAACAGAGAATTCTTGCTCCTTTACTCCTTTGACAGATTACACTATCTCTTTATGAGGAATAGAATACGCCCTCCTCAAGCTAGTATTAAAACAAATAATGAAACCTCTTAAAACAGAGTTAACTATGCCTCTATGGCATTACTGAGATCTGGAAAGTGAAAATATTTCCACACGTATCTCTTATTATGGAATTCATATCATGCTTTTAAGCATGTATTGTGTATATTTACATATATGTAGGTACATCACTTGTACCTTTTTACCTCATTTATTCATATTTATTTAACATCATCTAGTTTTATGAGGCCTTGCAACCACTTACACGGCCAGTCTCATCAATAAAATCATAATTATGTTGTCCTCTTTATAAGATAACAACGAACAGAAAGGTCACTCTTGTTCATGGCTATTTTAGCATTTCACCATAGCTCTTTCTGAGGATTTATGTACTTCCTCAAGCTATTATTTAGACAAAATACTCATACCCTCCATCATAGGTTCAACCATGCATTCATGGAATTATTCATTCCATGGTATTATTTACTTCAAATTACATTATTCCTATTCATTTATTTTGTCTTAATATCAACCTTTGTTGTTGAGATCTTACAACCACTCACCTAACAAGTCTCAAAGACATAGTCATTCTTAGGTTTCCTTCTCCTATAGAAACAATCAATGAGAAATCACTCTTTCTCTTCTGTTACAAAAGAAATCCCCAATTCAATATTTTAGATAGGTAGTCATTGTACCACCCAAGGCAGTAAGATACTATTCCAGTCTCTTTTCCTACCACTAACCATTATTGGCCAACAGACTTCTTCCAAGGAAATCCTTTACCAAAATTTCCTCTTACTACTCTCTTATCATGTCAAGCCATATTCATATGATTACCATTTACCTTTGAATGCCAGCCTGATTCTAGGAATTCTCTAGCATTTCCTATGTCAAACATCGTATCAATCTTTCTTTTATCATTACATCCCTATCCTCATAAGGTATTAGGCATCCACATCATTAATATTTCACTCATGTTATTATCTTTCTTGTTGTCATCAAGTCATTATTGACCCAAATTTTTATGTCAATAGATCATACCTTACAACTCATTACACACTATAATAAGTCTATTTACATGTTATGTACATGCCACCAGTACCATATGCATTACAATATATACTCATCTTTCATTTTCATGCATCATCCAATACTCAGTCAATAGGAATGTATATATATTTCTACAGCTAAAAGCTCATAAATTGGCTTACATGCCCATCTCACTTTTCCTCTTTAAGAGTATTAGCAATAGTCACGAAGGAATCCTCTTTTTCCTACTTAAATAGATTATCCCTATTGAAATTTTCCACCATTATAGGTCAATTAAACTGACCTTACACATTTTCATCAGTCCTGTGATCATGAGGAGTTATGTATACATGTTTTAGTCATTTATTAAATAAGTAATTAGAACTGCTAAGGATTCTATCAGACCCTACCAAATTACTTTAGCCACAAGGAATCTCCCCATAAGGGTCTTATCCCTTATATAAGCAGTAGTCACCAATGCTTACATGCAGTATTACAATCACTAGTTTATTCATTCTTTTGAACCTAAGCATCCCTTAAAAAGATTCTACCATTTTACATCATATTCAAACATGAATGTTTACCAACATATTCTTGCTCCAATAGAGGAAACTATCAATTTGTCTAGTGAAAACATTTATTCTATTGCACGAAATCCCAAAATAAGATTTTAAATCTGCATTCCCTCTTTTCGAGAAATTGGGTAGATAATGAATGATATTTTAATGTAGAGAAATTTTGTCCAACAGACCTATCCTAGCCTTAATATACCAGCCCCGTGACTTATCTATGGCCTATCCAGGCCTAGATTTATAGCCTTCTCTGATACCACTATGTAGCACACTCAACCACCTAAGTAGCATTTAAGGGAATGGGGTATCGAAATTTATTCCTCCTTAAAAGACTCCAAACTTCCTTTACGATGACATCATCATCTTATACTCGTTAAGAGCTTTCCAATGACTATGATTTCCCTCAAATCCAATTTATAGGTCCAAATTTATGGCCCCTCGAATTTTTTGGCCACATCTCTACCACATGTCATCTACGTGGCTTTCCTATCACACTCGTCCTCCCACAGGATGTTGACGTGTCTCTCCTGGTATTCGCGCCAGGATTTGTGGCATGTACATGGAAATGGACACATCATACCTTGTTGATCGCTCATCGGACCACTCCCTTTCCTACTTCCATTACTATCAAGACCCTCCTATCGAGGTCTTCCCATGACCACTTACCTTAATACTCCAACACCTGAGTCTGACTGCTTCCTCGTTCAACTAATCAGATGGTTCCAAGGCCTATCGATGGATGGTTGGGAATTCATCAGAGATTCTTGATTGCATTATGGTTATGACCATTTTGTAACTATTAGTATTTGGGAAGTGGGTCACACGACCAATCAATGACAACTATTCATTGTAGCCTCCCTCCTGATCAAGGGTCAAGATCTTCCCTGGGGGGTTTTTCCTACAATTTCTCTATCCTTTCAACACATGAAAACATATATGCATGACATGTGGCACTATATCCACCTTCCATGTGGAACCCATATTCCTCATATAATTTTACTCATGGGTGCCAAAACACTATGCCACATGGCACCTTCCATGCTCGACACATGGCACCACCTACATAATAACGAGAAACACCATCCATAACGAACCCCTTGGGCCTTCACCTAAATATATATGATCCATATATCCATGCCTTGATAGATCGATGGTCTAAAATCCATCTTATATCTTCTCCCTCAGAGTGAATCACCACAACCCCTTTCCGAGATCTCATCACGATGGGTGATTAGGATCTCCTCTCAAAGCTTCTTTGTCTTGATGGATCAACAACTAGATCCACTTCTTGGAACTTCTTCAATATCAACCGATCGATTCTTCAGATCCTCCTTCGGGACACCATTATTAGAGAAAATACATGGAATTCACTCTAATGGACACTCTGCGATGGATGGTCTGGATCTACCTCCTGGAGATCTAATGACCAGGCTTTGGGGCGAGTGTGTATATTTTCCCTACCCCCTTTCTCATATGGCCCTTGGTCTTGGGTCATTCCTAGGGAGACACCTGTCACCCCATGACATGTTGGTGATACCCGTGGTATAACCTCTACTAGAATCATGGCACCACTCACGAATTGACAAGTGGTACCAACCCCATCATCCTCTTGAGCCCTTAACTAAAATAAATGACCTAGAAAATCCGTTGAGTTTACCTAATCTTAGTAGATCAATGACTCATACTGCATCTTGGAATTCCTCCTTTGGATTATCTCCTTGTGACCCACTTCGAATACCATTTCACAACGAACAGTCCAAAGCTCCTCCTGGAGCTCTTCCGACATGGGAAAATCAATGGTCATGATCACATCTCGAAGATTTTTTCAGCTCAGTAGATCAACGATTATATTTATATCTCGAAGCTCCTCCCAAGTATTGACACCTGGTATTTGCGCATTGGTGGGGTAACATTTTCCACATCATCATGACATCATATTCCTCCTAGCTTCATCCTAGAGGATTGCCCAAATATATGATTATGATTACTTTCCACTAGGTTTGATGGACAATCAGGATTTATCCTTAGAGTTACGCCTTTAGAGTGTCTTCATTCCCAATGAACCAAAATACTCCAAACGTTCCATTGTGATGGACGGTCCTGATCACTCTGAATTCTTCCCTGATAAATTGATAGTTTTGCTTAAGTCATAGTCTCATCCTAGTCCAACTATGGCATACTCTGAGGGTTATTCTACGATCAAAGGTTGAGATATTTCAACCCTTTGATCTGATGGTTGAGTTTAAAAAAAAGGTCTAAGGTCAAATTCACCCAAAGGGCCCATGCTCGACTAACTGTCCAATTACCTGTTTCCAATCGCATGCTGACACTTGTCAACCTTTGGACACTTTAGCACTTCAAGTCATCATGAAACATCATGATGACATCACCTCTCCTCCTAATATTTCTTAAATGAGACCACATATATCTACGACAGAGGTTAATCCTGGACTAATCCCCAATGAATGATCGATATCTCTCTTTGAGTTGTATCTAATCTATAGTCTAGCATATCCCTCATAACTCTCCTCATCAGAATACTTGAACAAGGGGTTACTCCAATCATCTAACTCCAATAATTCTCACATCATGGTGATCCAATTGTTTACAATTTCTCTCGGGACCCCCTACTTTGGAGCCACACTATCGCCCAGTATTGGGATACTCCGATGGCTAAACCTTCGATTGACAATCATGATTATTTCATTATGCCAGATCGACGACTGTGATCTTCCCTATTTTATACACAGGGTTCCCATTCTTTTTTTAATCCAATTTGAAACTTAACTCCTCAGATATTCTTCCATGTCCACCCTAAATCCTACCAGTCCTTCAAGAATTTGGTAATCCACTCCCGATACTAACTAAGGAATTTTCATCTTCACCAAATAAGTGGGAGTTATAGTTTTTCACCATGCCCAAACTAGGACAAAGGTTTCACAAGAGATTAAGGCTTCCTACATTACACAAATACCTACCTCGAGCCAAAACTATGGTTACAATTATGTCCTTTCTAGAAGGAAGATCAATGTACTTCTTCCTCTTGGACCTATCATGGGTCTCTTATCTAATACTCCTAACTCTCTTTTCCTAGATAGCACACCGCAACAAATTCTCTAATGCATACATGGTAGGCATGCATATATAATTTCTCCAATAAGAGGGACCCTTGTACAGTTCCTTAGTCATTCAAGGTAAAAGGAAGAATTATCCTACTAATATATGCACTACACATATAATTCCATATAGATACATAAACCCTAAACATATAATAAATTTCCAAAGGAATGATACACAAACCCTAAACATGATTACACTTACCATATTGTCACAAGCATGAGTCCCTTGATTTCAATTAAGTTACATAGGGTGAAGAATACTTATCTATTACAGATTATAGCTAGCTAAGTGACTGTAGGTGTCCACCTTCCCACCCTACCATAAAATCAGAAGCATTCATTCTCAACATTCTGGCCACCCCCATGCCAAGCCATGTTACCACAAGGGATTCACTGCACACCCTCTTGCATTCACTTGCAACCTCTCTCTCCCTCGGTCTCTCCCAGTCTCTCTCTTTTCCCTGTTCTATCCCCCCCTCATGTGTTCCCTGCATGTAATCCATTGGGAAGGTTCTCAACCTATCCCTTCCTTTATTCTGTCAAAAGGAAGACCCATGGCACAATTTGGCCGCAGACCTGGTACTTTGTTGTACCTTTGGCTTAGCAGCCTCTATTGCCCCAACTAGATTTTCCATACCTATATTCATTGAGGGTGGTTGGGTTGTTCAACTACCAAGACCTTCCCATTAACTATTTGGCTTGAGCTACAAGTTAGAGGAAATAAGATCATTTCCTTCTCATTATTCACCAAGGTGGCTTGGGGTCTTTACATGTGAACCCACTTCCTGCCCCTTCATTAATCCCTCTCATGGTATCATGGATTGTATATTCAAGACTTCACCCAATAGTCAACTATTGGAATTTTAAATAAACAATAATTTAATTACAATGTTTATATACCATTACATGGCAATCATTAATCATGATTAATTACATATAATCAGAGGTTTAGGAAACAGGGTGTTACATAATGTTTTTTTGAATGCATTCCATAACATAGCCACTGTTGACAATGATACTTGCATGTAACTTTTGAGAATTCCTTTGAGGGAAAATCTACAACCAATTTATTTGACTTTCCCCCAAAAATTTTCTCCACTTGAGCTAAACTTTGTATTGGTTCAAATTGACGTATGGAAAACTCCAAATCCTAGTAGATATGTTGAAACGTTATAACACTATCACTTTTAACCAAGGGGAGACCATTAAGCCTTTTAACCTATTCTTTACCAAGATTTATAATTAGGTCCATGAGGTCATTAGGCCTCACAATCACGCATCCTTGATGAACAATTACAACACCCTACCACTTGCCTATCATCACTAGTTAGAAGAAACGAATATTGATAGTCTTCGTTTAGCCTAAAAAACATGCTTGGAATAGGAACGAGCCTTGAGAACAAGCTTGCCCCTTAAGTATATTGGAAATAAGACATACATTTCTATTGTTTTGTAATTAATTCAGGACATGAACAATAGAATGATATCTTTTGAGAGAAATATGATTTCTTAATTATCCCCTAAATCCTCACTGCAAGCTAGCCTTCATAATTAACCTTGGAATTTCCAAGCTAAAACCATTATTTCTCATGCTTGGTGCAATTTTTGTGAGGATCATCACGATTATAATACTTATGAAGTCAAGAATAGTGCCAAAGAACACATTTTTGGTAAGAAAACTGACCAAACTATTGCTATCTTGGATTGGTTTGATGAGGAATAAGTTTTGTCCATCACTACAACATGTTGTGCTTATAACAATAGAAGCAAAAAAAAACACTAACTTTGTTTTCAATCATCACAATAATAAGAATTATGTTTCTTTTTATATCAAACTAACTTCTTTAAATGTTGCTCCTAATCCTAATAGAAAAAATTCTAATACCATACAATAGAATCAATGTTCCTCCTCATCTCCCTCTTTCTATAAGTACAATATTACATATGAGTTAGAAAATATTAAGGCTAATGATACCTTGATTGACATGGTTTATACCCTTGAACAATAAGAAAACACTGGAAAATTTTTGGATGGTACCTCCCAAACTAGAGCTCTGTTGGTCTCCCATTTTGCCACATTTTAATAACATTTTTCCCTATTATTATCTCACTATTACACATGAACTAGGCCATTATTGCTCCAAGAATCCATGTTCCTAAGACTAAAACTTGGTAACAATCTTTACATAGGTAATAGTTTCTTATTTTGATTAATTTCCTAAGTTTTTAATAGGTTTAATGAGTTTTTGGGAACTAATGTTTTCCTATGAAGAATTGCAATTTGGTTCTTGCACCCACTATGGAGTTCATGTACCTAGGTTTGGATGTTTTCTTACTTGTGTGCACCTAGGGAGAAAAAGAGCATATGGGTTTTGTAGATCCAGACCCCAACACAGTTCGTGTGCCCTGACTCAAGTTATAGATCCTTCATGAGATCACTAGGTCCTGGTCAAAGCGAAAATTCAAAGCTTCCTTGTGCCTAGACCATTTGTGGGAATCTTCCAACACAAAGACAAGATGCTAGTCGTATGCATTGTATCATACAAATATAAACAATATCAAAACCCCTTCATTCCAGTTACTAAAGATATCGGGTATATCATGGATGGTTACACTCAAGAGATATGTTTGTTTCCTTGTCCAATTTGGGAATTTTGTTCACGAGAGCACAGGGGCATAGTCGTATCCCCCTTCATAGTGTTCTATATGAATGTAACAATTTAATGTAATCAAGATAGAAAGAAACAGAGGGATAATCGATCCATGATACTATAGCTATTCATTTTGGGAGTCGAGAGCATCCTTGGTCATTGTAACTTTTCATTCAGATTTGATTATGTAATGGAGAACATGTGAGTGCAAACTTTATTTTTAATGAAAACATTTCTTTTATAAATTTGTGGTGTTCCTTTAACCATATTCATGTAGGTTTCTAAGGCATGTCACCCGTTGGAAAGGACCCACCAACTTGGGGAGCAACGTTGTATATGAGTTGTTAGTATAATTTTAATTTTGTATAGCAATAGCTTATTCCCTTCATGATTTTTATTTCTTATGTTCTATCACAACTTCATAATTATAATGCGTTCTTAACCTATTAATGGTTCATTAAATCATTTGTGTGATTATTTATTACAGTTCATAATATTGGAACTAATAGTTGATTCCATATCGAGAGATAACCAATAATGGCATCTGCATATTCTCAGGGATAAGTATTTATATTTGTATGTTTTGTCATCTCACTAAAATAATAGTTTAGTTCTCTGGTTAATGCAAGTTTTGAAGTTTTGTTTGAAATTGCAATTATACAATTCTGTATAAAATGAGTTCAATCACTAACACAATGACACCAAAATATGGAACTGTCCTGAATCTTCTTGTGAGAATTGATCCCAAGGGATTTGTAATTTTCTTTTAGAAGTTTTCAATATCATTTCATATACACATTTAATACTAAACAATGTATGACAGTTGGATCACATTTCTATATAAGCAACTTATTTATATAGAATAAGTTCCATACCACCATAAGTCATTACAATGGATATATTGATTATGGGTTTAAGCATTAGATTCATTGCTCATGGGTTTTACTTATGGACTAATAAACTCAATATAAGATCAATAGTGTATGAATTGAGATTCAATACCTTCACAAGCTGGTTGATTAAAGGGAATGGTTTGGGTAAAAATTATGATCATAGTTAATACTTTATTTCATTAATTTTAGATAGTAATTGAGATTCTTGTTGTCAAATCTAACCTCAGAACCATAGCATGAACACTTAGTTCATTAAGTGAAAGATTGTGTATTGAATCTTAGAAGGAGATTTGATAAAAATAATTATTCATTAACTTTTGCTTTCAAGTCCTTGAGTATTTTTGTGTGTGAACCCTTGACATCCATAGATTAAGAATTAAGATGAGAACAGGTCAGAGAACATGATCATGCATAGATCAAATCTATGCATGACATATAAAGTTATTTACTTTCTTATCATACTTGATATTCATTTTTTGGACCAAGTTAAGTTGTTCAAAAGGTTTTCTTGATGGTATTTTTATAAATGATTGGTTTGAAGTATGGTTTTCTTGTCTCTTGAGAAGATAGAGTATTTTGAACTTTGATCTTTTACCTACACATACTATGTATACAAATCACAAATTTACGAATCAAATTGACAAGTATAAGGTGTATTAAAGTGACAATTAATTTACCCAACATTTTTGGCAGCGTTATCGGGGAGCTGTAAAATCCAGATGCAGTTCCATGAAGTTGGGAATTTGTTCAATGTTGGCAACGTTCTACCATGGGCCATTTGAAATCCTAGAGAGGATTAGTCTCGTTGCACGTATGATTTCATTTTCTACATCCTTATTTATTCATGATGTTTTCCATGTATCATTTCTTAAAAAGTACGTACCTAATGATAATCATATTATTGATTGGAATATGATTCAAGTGGAGCTAGAAGGAGATTTACGAGTATGATCGGTTTGCATATTGGATCAAAATATCAAATAGATCTGGAATTAATCCATGGATATGGTAAAGGTCCAATGGACGTGGTATAGTCTTGAGGATGCAACTTGGGAGCACGAGGATGATATGCGGGCAAAGTATCTGCATCTTTTCGAAGATTTTTAAAATTTTGTATGTACATGTGTATATATTGCACTGAGGACAGTGCATAAATAAGGGGGGGGTGTAATGTCCCTAATACGAAACCCTTTGTGATTGTACAGATAGGTTGGTTATCCATTGGTACCAATTGTAAAGGGAAATGTACATATAGGATGGTGAGCCATTGGAAACAAGTTTGTTTTTTCACGCACCTAAGTAGTGCACATGAATTGTTATCAAAGGAAGGATACACACATTCACAGTGTTGTGCACACTTCAGTAAGTGTGTAAGAATTACCTGAAAGTGTGCATCAATATGAGTTATGTGTGTGTGTGTGTGTGTGTGTGAGAGAGAGAGAGAGAGAGAGAGAGAGAGGAGCCTGTGTGTTTGTGAGGTTGGTGAGCCAGGAAAAAAATAGGCCAATGCGCCTATCCATGAAGTGTAATCACACTCAAGTTATTAATATATTTCATGTTTTGCGCATACAGATAAAAAAAAATGAGACATGGGGATAACTCCACCAAAAATGGAAGGGGGGGGGATTAAGTCGTAGGGAATATTTTATTAATATTTCCATAAAAGTGTAACGTTGGATATTTATTTATCCTAAGCTCCTAAGGGATGGGAATGGGTCACCAAGTGGCTAAAGCTACTTCTGAAGGTGACAGGTGTCCATTTTAAGGAATGCAATATATATTGTCTGCCTTAGTGTATTTCGAGGGGAATTCATTCATTTTTTGGGGATATCTTTTCATTCTTTCTCTTGTGCATAAGGGGTTGGATCATCTAAGAGAAGATAACTATTACTCTATTTGCAAGGAAAATATTGTAAAAGGTTTTTTTTGTATTGTAACCAATATTTTTTTTGTTGAATAGGTGGGTTTTCAGGCCCATGAGAAATCTCTCTATGTGAGAGATTGTTTGTCGAAGAGGCGGGTTGTCAGGCCCGTGAACATTCTCTCTAAATGATATTTTTGCTGGGAATTGTTTCTTGGTGGATTGGGAATTAGTTGAAGGTCTCTCATAACTCTTATCCTATCCTGGAAGCTTTAGTAAGCTTCTCCACCACTACCATAATAGAATCATGGTGTTTAGCACTCTTAGGCATCTTAGTAATGAAATCCATGGTTACATCTTCCCACTTCCACTCAGGAATGGGAAAAGGATATAGAAAACTAGTTGGATGTTTGTGCTCGGCCTTGAAATTTTGACATTCAAGGCACCTAGCAATAAAATCATCAACCTTCTTTTTCATGCTCGGCCAATAGTATTATTTTTTTACTATGACAATTGTCTTTTGGTATCCTAGGTGTCCTGCATAAGTAACGTTACACATCTCCGAAAATAACATAATTTTCAACTCCTTATCATTTGGCACATAGACTCTGCACCTATACATGAGGATTCCATACTATTTTATCTCATAATATTCCAATTTCTTCTGCGGCATACCTTGTTGTAAACTCTCCTTTATGTCCACATAACGTTGATCTGATTTGGAAACTTTTAAAATTTTGTCACAAAAATCTAACTTGTACATGCTAATAGTTGTAGCATGCATCGCATGCACCCTCCTGCTGAGTGCATCAACCACCTTGTTCTCCTTTCCTTTGATATGCTTTATGTCAAATTCATACTCACTAAGGAATTCTAACCAACCGCTTTGTCTGGCATTTAAACTTGTTTTTCCAAATAGATACTTCATACCACTATGGTCTGTTCTCAGCTCAAACCTTTTACCCATGAGATAGTGTCACCACATCTTCAAGGCATGCATTATGGCTGCCAATTCTAAGTCATGAGTAGCATAGATCCTTTCATTCTCTTTTAACTTTCTTGATTCATAGCATATCACATGCCCATTGTGACTAAGGACTCCATCGATCACTTCCTTGCAAGCATCCATGCACAATGAAGTATTCATCTAAATCAACAATTCTCAAAATTGGTGCACTTGTCAACAACTCTTCAAGTGTTGAAAACTCCTTGCACAATCAAAATTCCACTCATACCGCACACCTTTATTTTGCAAGGATGTGACTGGATGCACAATCTTTGAGAAGCCTTCAATAAACCTTCTGTAATAACCTGTAAGTCCCATGAAGGACCTCACCTCTACGAAGTTTCTTTGTTTTGGTCATTCCTCAATGGATTTTATCTTTTCCAGATCCACGACTATTCCTTCCTTGAAAATGATATGACCTAATAATGAATCTATCGTTGGTAAAATGATCACTTGCTCAACTTTGCATACAACTGATGTTCTCTCAAAACTTGTAGCACCATTCTCAAGTGTTGCTCGTGCTCTTCTTTAGACTTGTACTAAATAAGTATGACATCCATAAATACAATGACAAACATATATAAGTACTCTCTGAAAACTCCATTCATTAAACACATGAAGGAAGCTGGTGCATTTGACAACCCAAATGGCACCACTATGAACTCATAATGTCCATACCTAGTTCTAAAGGTAGTCTTGATGATGTCTTGGTATTTAATTCTCACTTGGTGATATCCAAATCTGAGATCAATATTTGAAAATATATGTGTGCCCCTCAGCATATCAAAGAGGTCATCTATCCTCGAAAAATGATACTTCTTCTTTATTGTTACTTTATTCAACTTCCTAAATTCAATACAAAGTCTCAGCGTACCATCCTTATTCTTCATGAACAATATTGGGGCACCCCAAGGTGACACACTTGGGCATATATACCCCTTCTTCAGAATATCTTCAAGTTGCATCTGCAATTCCTTCAAATCTAGTGTACTCATCTTATAATGAGTCTTGGATATGGATGTTGCTCCAAGCATCAGTTTAACAAAGAAATCAATATCTTTTTTCAGTGGAAACCCATGTATCTCTTTAAATACATCCAAAAACTCTTTTAGTATTGCACAATCTTATACATTTGGCACTTTATCCTTAGGTTCCTCCTCCATGTGTGCTACAAATACTTGCCATCCTTTCCTGTAGATTTTCTTCAATTGCAAGGATGAAACTTCTCTGATATTTACATCTCTTGGAATTCCTTGAAATGTTCTTAAGTTTCCTTCCTCATCCAAGAAATTAAATTCCTTATTGTAATAGTCTAGAACAACATGATGTCGATCCATACAATCCATGTCAATGAGGCAATCATAAGAACCCAAAGATATGCTATTCAAATAAGCTTGTGTGTGCAGTCCATTCATTTCCATTGTACATTCCTTAACCATCTCATAAATGTTTTTGTTTTTCTCCTATAGCTAACTGCACCGACCAAGGTTTTCCAAGCTTCCTTCTTGGCAATTGGAATCTTTCCACCATATTATGATCTAGATAACTATGACTAGCTCATGAATAAATTAAAATAGCAATGGGTTGTTCATTAATCTTACTTTCCACTTCAATTATGTGTGACTAAATCTCAACTTGCTTATTATCTAGAGCTACGTAAATCCTAGGTACATTTATGCCCATGTCTTCAACTATCACAACTTGTTGTACACTGTGTGCAATCCTCTCTTTTTCTCCTCTTTGAGGGAAATGTGTGTGTATATGATATTCACAACAACTACAACATTGAATAGGTTGTTTCCATGGGTTTTTCCCCACTGTATATATCATTCTATGCTCCTTGAGAGTTGGTTGTCCCTGTGCAGTATTTCAGAAAAATGGTGGCTTAGTACCTTTCTTCCTTTGTTCAACCTTTCTTTTCATATTGTCTTCCAAAGAAATTTGGAAATTCAGTCTTCCCCTTTCCTAATCATAAATACACTTAGTGCACCTTATGGATTCCTACAATGTCTTGGGATCATCATATTGTATCTTGTCACTTTTAAATGAGGGAAACCCACTCAGGTACCTATGAATTTTAACTTGTTGATCCTTGATGAATGCGACATATTTCAACAGCTCTAAGAATCTTCTTTCATACTCATCTATTGTCATAATCCCAAGCTTGTGTTCAAATAACTCCTTCATTTTCTTGTCATAGCATCTCTTGGTTGAGTATTTTTTTTGAAAATGCCTCTTGAGCTACCTCCAAGTGACCTTCTTTTCATCAATATGTTGCACTTGCACAAACTGATCCCACCACATTGATGCTTTTCTTTTTGACTGATGGATGGAAATTCTCTCTTCTTCCTGCAAAGAATAATTATGGAGTTGAAAGTACTTTCCCATACCTACCCACTAGGTCTCTTCATCTTCATCCTTCTTGTGCTCACTATCAAAGGTAGGAGGTTTGATCTTATTCATTTCTCCCTATAGCTCGTCCTATTGGAAGATTGGTTGTTGTCATTGATGTCAACCCTAGTAATTGGTTTTGGACAGCAAGATTGATTAATGTATTTGAACATGAAGGAAAATGTACATGCAGAAAAAAAAACCCATGGATGGATAGTATACATCATGTTGTTTCCAGTGGTAGGTGGCACATCATGTGGATCCTCATGGTTGAGGAGAAATTAATTTTTGAAGATGACAAAGTGAATTGAAGAACGAAGTACATGTACGCCCTGAAGATAATTAAAGAAAAGAATTACAAAATAAGAAAGTGTCAGGTCGACCCTAATGTTAAAATGAAGTGACACAAATGGTATAAATAGATATCATTATACATTCATTTGATACACTAGTCCTGAAGCTAATTAATAAACAGGTGTTCTAGGTAAAACAATCATAACTTCTTCATAGAGAATCCAAATGAAGTGGGACCAATTTCATTGGAAAGAGTACAGACTGTATTTTCTTGTGTGAGAGTTTCATAATATGATGTTAAATATTGAGTGCGGGGCATTTTGTACCAGTTTTCTCTCCTGAATAAACCAGAATTGAACAAGGTCTACCATTCTCTCTATAACTTATTTTTTGGGAGGATTCAAGGAGTGAAACTTGGAGAAGTTTTATAGAATACATTGAGTAATATTATCTATAGGATCAGAGTATTCCAAGAATTGAAGAATAGCAGAAATTGAAGAAGTCTCAGGAAGTATTATTAGGTTCTATGGGATGGTTGGTTGATGGTGATGATTTAATGTAAAGTTTTATTATCTCTAATATATTCTTGGGTCGAAGGAAGGGGCAAGAATGGAGAGTTCAAACCTCTATTGATATTGGAGGATTGTATCTTCCTCTTGGAGGTTTATCCCTCCCTTTACATTTGGAAGTTGTAGCTACCTTTGGAATTCATTACTTCCCTTGAACAATAACTATTGATTATTTCTCATATATTGTGCATGGTGTAGTGTGGCGTATTGGTGTAACTTTTATACTATTGTTCATTGTTCATTAGATATAATTGAATGGTTTAAGTGTAAGTTGAAAAAGGTTTTAAATTATACTTGATATTGATTCACCCCCCTCTTAGTATCAAAAATTGGTATCAGAGCGGGTTACCTTTAGTACAATTTAACCACTGGAAGGAAGATCCTAAGAAGAAATGGAATACAAAATTCCAAATGGGATTCCACCATTTAATGGAAGAAATTTTGAATACTGGAGTATTAGAATGGAATCTTACTTGAAAGTTATTGGGGAAAATGTTTGGTTCTTAGTTGTTTCAGGATACAATTCTTTGAAGAAACCAAAGACTGCAGCTCAGAAGGAAGAAAAAAGGAACAATAAATTGGCAATAGATACCATCTTGGATGTATTGACAGATTCAGTGAAATCCAAGGTGGGATCATGTGCATCATCAAAAGAGATTTGGGACAAGCTAAAAGACCTTTATGCAAGGGAAGAAGCAAAAGAAGAAGAAGAAGTTGAAGCAAATTACAACATCTCAGATTTCAAAGAAGCAAATAGAGGTCAGTTCTTTTGCTTTGATTGTGATTCACAGGGATGATTTTAGGGGCTAAATTTCGCTCATGGGCTAATTTTCCGTGTTTTTTTCCAAAAATGAGATTCTCTATTTTAAAAATGATTCTTCCAAATTCTATAGGATAAAATTATTTTACCTTAAAAATCGCCAAAATTTTATAAAAACTATATAAAATCCTTAGAAATTTGAATATTTTTACAAAAAATATCGCCAATCATTTATAGTTGGCATATGAAGGATTAGTAAGATTCGCCAAGGTTTCTACAAGTTAAAATAAATTTCCATCCTTAAAATCATCCCTGATTGTGAAGGAGTAGGACATGTTGAATTTGAATGTCCTCATCCAAGGATTGAAAGAGATGACACTGAAGAATAAAAGTCCAATGAAGAAGAAGAAAATCATGAAGAAAAAATTATTCAACAAGAAGATGAGAATCTTAAAAAATTGAAGTATGTTGAGATTGAAAATAGCAAGCTCAAAGACATGCATAGAAAACTAAGAAGTGAATTGGGTAGTTTTGAAAAGAAAGTTGTAAGCTTGAAGAAACAATTAGAATACTTTGAGAAACTAAGAGAAGAAAACATTTCCTTGAAAACTCTACTTGAAGAAGAAAGAAGAATAGGAGAAGTAAGGAATGTCCAA
>JZKD02S1962133.1:42942-53509 GCA_000966675.3 Picea glauca
TATATATATATATATATATATATATATATATATATATATAACTCAACTTGATGCACACTTGTGGGTAATTTCTGCACACTTACTCGAGTGCGTGCAACACTGTGAATGTGTGCACCTTCCTTCGATGATAATTCTTGTGCACTACTCAGGTGTGTGCATAACCAAACTTGGTGCCAATAGCTCACCATCCTATATGTACATTTCCCTTTACAATTGGTACCAATAGATCACCATCCTATCTGTACAATCACGAAGGGTTTCGGATTAGGGACATTACACATGTCAACTCGAAGTCAAGTGATGAAGGAAAATTGACATGAATAATTTTAATATATGTTAGTGGGTTACAATAACAGGAGGCACCAATGGATAATGAGCACCGAAAGAGAGAAAATAAGGCATAGACAAGAAGCCCCACATTGATCTACATGACATATTACAGAAGATGATAGGGGAGAGAAATCGTCAGAAGGAATTACCCTTAATGTCAAAGGGGGAGAGAAAGAACAAAAGCAGGAAACAAATATTAGAAGAATGAAGACAGGGGAGCAATATTGTTAAAAGAAGGTATAATGTAAGTGGGAATTACCCTTTTCCATTGATGTCAAAGGGGGAGAGAAAAATCAGAGCACATGAATACAGGGGAAGAAATGGTCACAGGGGGAGTATGAGTGTTTCCATCAATGCCAAAGGGGGAGATTGTTGAAAAGTTGGTTTTCATTGATGTCAACCCTAGAAGAAGTCTAGAAGCCCCAAAATCCTCTAGAAGTAATGGGTGATGTCAACACTAGAAGAATTCTAGAATCCTCTAGAAGTAATGGATGTATTTGAATAAGTCTCCAATGTGGTCCCCTTATGGTGTAGATTTAAGGATGGCCCTCATAGGAAGACGCTTTTAATAACTATACAAGAAAACCTAGAAGTATAGTTAATAATATCGAGAGGTGTGGTCATGAATCCCTAAGTTGATTGAAGAAAAAAAGTATGAAGGACATTTCAAATACATGCAAAACCCTCATAGATGGATAGTCCTCTTCATGTTGTTTCCAACATTAGGTGTCATGCCACGTGGTTCCTCATGATTGAAAATTTATTCCCTTTTAAAGATTAATCCCTGAAGTATGGTCAAGAATCCTTGGATCTAAGGATGAGAAGTTACAAGTCGACCCCAAAATTAATTAAAGAAGAAAAGTTGTTGCAACAAGAAAATGCAGTTATGCCCTAAAGTCAAATAAAGGAGGCACTTGGAAAATTTTAAATACACATCAAGAACCTCTCATTTGGTCATTCAAGAAAGTGTGTGTTTATGGTATGGAACTAGCATAAGTGGATTTTCACTTGTTCTAGGAGGATTGGCGATCTAAAAAAATAAAATTTTGCTTAGGAGAAAGGAGGTTGAGGAGAGAAAGAGGTGACTATACTAGTTTTCTTAGGTTATCCACAACTTGCAATGGATAAAGGTGTGGATTTAAGAGGTTATTCATGGGTCATGATGGAGAAAAGTGCAAATGTACACAGGTCACAGTGGAGAAAAGAGTGTATTTATAAGGTTAGCCACATGTCACAGTGGAGAAAAGAGTGGTTGCACACGGGTCACAGTGGAGCAAAGAGTGGATGTACGCGAGTCATAGTGAAGTAAAGTGTGGATGTCCATGGGTTGACAATGTATGAGTAGTGGATCTGTGAAAATGTTTTGAATAAGGATCTCTTGTCTTGATTCTAAGGTTGAGAAAGATATGATGATTAGAGATCCAATGCATTAGGGTTTCCTCATGATGAGACATATGTTTTTCTACATGTTTTGAAGTATGTATTGGATATTATGGTATATGACTTGAGGCATATCTTAGAGAGACTTTGTCATATGGCTAGAGACATATGTTGGTGATCAGAGATATGATGTATCAATTTGTTACAGAATGTAAGGTATGCTTTCTTTGTGTTTTGATGTTCATATCTTGGTGGTTATGGTATATACTTAAGGAATATATTTTGGTACATGGTTGAGGCATATCATGAATGAAATGGCATATGTTTGAGGCACATATTTTGGTACATAGTTGAAGCATATCATAAATGATATGGCATATTTTTTAGGCATATCCTTGGTACATGGTTTATGGAGATTATGGCACATGCTTGAGGTATATCTTGGCACATGGTTTGGATGAATATATTGATGATGTTGGGAATATGTTTTGACATATGTTCTTGGTGATAATGGAATATGATCTATGTGAATGGATCTGGTTTGATGATGCTAATGTATATATATTAGTGGCAGTGACCGGTTGAGTATCAATGATAGTGACAGGTTGATTATTAGTGACAGTGACAGGTTGAGTATCAATGATAGAGACAGGTTGATTATCAATGACAGTGACAGGTTGAGTATCAGTGACTAGTTGATTATCATTCATAGTGACAAGTTTATTATCAGTGACAGTTGAAGTGATAGGTTGAGTATCCATTTATATTTCAAGGAGGGAGGAAGGGGAAAGGAAAGGGGGTTGTAGCCTCCTTTCAGTTGGTGCTTGATAATTAAGGGAGTCATTGCTTCATTCAAGTTGGAGCCTGTAAACAAGGGGTTTGGAGCCTCCTTCCAATTCGCATTGGAGAATACAAGGAGTCGTATCTTCATTTCAGTTGGTGCTCATAAAAATAGGGGGTTGGAACCTCCTTCCATTTGGATCTAGAGAACTTTTGAGTTGTAGCTTCCTTCAGGATGGAGCCTGTAAATCATGGGGTTGGTGCCTCCTTCTAGTTGGTTCTGGAGAATTTTGGAAGTTGGTGCTTCATATGAATGTAACATTATGAATATATAAGAAATAATTTTATGGTTTTCTCCCATTTTCTACGAAACAATATCTTAGGAGCTGTGTATGATGTGATGCATTTTTGAATGGTATTATTTATGGTTATATGTTTATGGTATGTGAAATGAAATCATAAGTGAATGGAATATTTGATAAGTTAATGTTGTGACAGAAAATGGTAAAATGTGCTTAATAATGATTCACCCCCCCTCCCTCTTAGTATTGGTGAATATTCCAACAATTTGTATCAGAGAAGGTCCTTCAGAAAAAGTATAACCACTACAAGGTAGATTATGGATCACACAAATAATGGAATGTCGATGTTTGATGGTTAGAATTATGAGATATGGAGCTAAATAATGAAAGTATTTTTATAGGCATAGGGGTTTGGTGTTTGGAAATAAGTTTTTACAGGATGCACCGCTTCAAATAAACCTTTGAAGGCTACATCCATGAAGGAATTAAAAAGGAAAAAAAAAATAGTAATGGATGCCATCCTATATGGATTGCATGATTCAGTAAAATTCAAAGTGGGACAATGTTCATTAGCCAAAGAGCTTTGGGATAAGCTACATAATCTCTACTATAATGAATATCCTATTATCACAGAGCCAAAAAATGTTGATCAAGATAAAGAAGATGTTGACATAGAACAAGAAGAAATAATCTCATCATGTTAGACAAATTCAAAAGAAGATGAAGAAGGTGAAGTATATCTTGAGGATGAATTAATTGATACTTTGAGTGAGCCAAAAAGAGAAAGGAAGAAAAACAAGTCTCTCAAGGAAGAATTGATCAAGCTAAAGGAGGGTTCTCATAATCCGAACATAAAATCTGAAGAAGTCTAGCAGATGATTATAAATATAAAGGTCCAAGTAGAAGAAGCGAGAAGGATTGAAGAAACACTCAAAAATAAGTTTGAAGAAAATAAATATTTGGAAGATGAAATAGTATCACTAAGAAAGTAAGCAGAGAAAAGAGAAGAAATCTAGACAAGTCATCTTAAGGAAATATCATAGGACTTAAACAATATTGAAGAAAAATTTAGTCAATAAGAAAGAATACTTGAAGAATAAATCCTCTCCTTGAAGACTCAACTTGAAGAGGGAAAGAGAAAAGAATAAGTAATGAATATCTAGATGATGAAGAAGGATGAACATTGTGAGAAGCTTGAAGAATAAGTCGTCGCATTAAGGGTTGAAATGGTCAAGTGCAACATGAACGTTGAAGAGAGAGAGAGCTCCACACCACTGGTAAAGTTGAATAGAAATGTTACAGGTTGTTGGAAAGGAAGAATAAAGAGAAGGATAATATTTAGGTGGATGTCATGAGAAGCCCTATCAAGAAGGAAGAATGGAATCCCTCAAAGGAGAACATTTCAAAAATGAAAATACTCAAGAAGAAGATTATAGAAGAGATGTATATATAAGAATACCTTCTACCTTCATGGATTAAAGAAGCTTCAATTAGTGTGAAGGAAACAACAAAAGAGAATATCGTGATCAACTAAGGCATGAATTTAGAAGGACTACATCAAAAATAAGATCATTCACTCCCAAGTATAAAATTTTATTTTCTGGTTCTTGTTTTACTTGTAATAACTTTGGAGATAAAACTGTAGATTATAGAGCGTATGGAAGAAATGTTCAAGAAATAAATGTTTATGTGGCTCCCCACATTATTGAATGTTGCAAATACCACAACCTTGGACCCGAAGCTCATGATTGTAGAAGTATGATGGAGTCTTCCATGAAGAAAAAAACAAATATCAGGTACAATAAGATTTGGAGAAGAAAAAAAAATGAGAAGAAAAGGTGAATGAGAAAATCCCATAGATCATACTCACAGGATTTACAAAGTTGTGAGATCATGATGAATCTACAAGTAAATAGGAAGATGTCAGAATTCAAAATGATAATCTTGCAGCAGAACAGGATTATATATTATTCTAAGCCATCCACCTTAGAGACCCTCAGTAAATGTGAATGTTGAATAGGGGGAGCCTAAGTAGTAGCTATTATAGAGTAGAGAAATATCTTTCGGGTAGTATGAAGTGTTTGCAGATTTTGGTAAGAAAAAATAAGAATGACCTGATGAAAGAGGTACAAAATGTCTCGTGTCATATTGGTATGAAGAATTTAGCTATCAGTGATGAAGAATATCATTGACACTCTTTAGAGGAAAATATTAATGATCGTACAAAATATTTCAAGCAGGGATACATTCAGTACATATTCGAGAATGTGTAAATGTTGCAAACATGTAGAGTTTGATTTGCAGATTGAGAAGATTAGTGAACATATTTTATTCAACTTGAGAACGTGCAGTGATCAGTTGCAATAGATTTTAAGAATCTCTTAGAACAATGAAGTGACATTTTAGTCAACATTGTGTAAAATTGAGTAGCAGAGTCCTAGACAGTTTTTGTGACATATGGACGGAGACAAACCATCAAATGGAGTTGCAATGTCAAGGGAAAATTATTGAATGATTGATGCCAACTCAGTGAAAAAAATACGATCCATGTAGGCTTGAAGTCAAGTGATGAAGAAAAATTGACATGAATTCTTTTAATAGACATCAATGGATTACAATAATAGGAAGCATCAATGGACAATGAGCACTGGAAGAGAGGAAATAAGGCATATACAAGAATCGCCACATTGATCTACATGACATCTTGCAAAAGAATATAGGGGGAGAGAAATTATTAGAAGCAATTAAACTTAATAACAAAGGGGGGGAGAAAGAAAAAAATAAAGAAAGAAAGATCAGAAGCATGAAGATAGGGGGAGTCAGATTGTTAAAAGAAGGTATACATTTATAGAAAATTACCCTTTTCCATTGATGTTAAAGGGGGAGAGAAAAATTAGAGCGCATGAAGATAGGTGGAGCATGAGTGTTGCCATCAAATTATGCCAAAGAGGGAGATTGTTGAAAATTTGGTTTTCATTGATTTCAACCCTAGAAGAAGTTCAGAATCCCCAGAATCCCTAGACGTAATGGGTGATGTCAACACTAGAAGAAGTCTAGAAGCCTCTATAAGTAATGGGTGTATTTGAAGAAGACTCCAAAGTGGTCCCCTTATGGAATAGCTTTAAGCATGGCCCTCATGGGAATATGATTTGAAGAATTCTACAAGAAACCATGAAAGCATGGTTAAATGGTTAAATGGTTAAGAATCCCCAGAGGTGTGGTCATGAAGACAAAAGTTGATTGAAGAAAAAGAGTGTGAAGGAAATTCAAAATACATGCAAAACCCTCATAGATGGATAGTCCTTTTCTTGTCGTTTCCAATGGTAGTTGGCATGCCACGTGGTTCCTCATGGTTGAGAAGTTATTCCATCTTAAAGATGAATCCTAGAAGTATGGTCAAGAAGCCTTGGATATAAGGATGAGAAGTTACAATTCGGCCCTAAAATTAATTAAATAAGAAAATATGTTGAGATAAGAAATTATAGGTCATGCCTAAATTAAAATAAAGGAGGCACTTGGAAAAGTATAAATAAACATCAAGAACCTCTCCTTTGGTCATTCAATCAAGTGTGTGTTTATGGTATAGAACTAGCATAAGTGGGTTTGCACTTGTGCTAGGAGGATTGGAAATATCACCAAAGAAAACATGGTTGAGGAGAAAGGAGGTCAAGGAGAGAAAGGGGCGACTATACTAGTTTTTTGAGGTTATACGAGGGTTTTAGTGGAGCAAGGTCTGGATTTATGAGGTTATTTGTGGGTCATAGTGGAGAAAAGTGTGGATGTACGTCGGTCATAGTGGAGCAAAGAGAATATTTATAAGGTTATCCGCAAGTCATAGTGGAGAAAATAGTGGATGTACGTGAGTCACGGTGGAGCAAAGAGTGGATGTACAAGGGTCACAGTGAAGCAAAGCATGGATTTACATGGGCTGAAAATGTACGAGTTGTGGATCTGTGAATTTTTTTTGAAGAAGGAGCCCTAGTATTGATGATAAGGTTGAGAAAGGTATGATTATCAGAGATCTGATGCATTAGGGTTTCCTCATTATGAAAGGTATGTTTGTCTACATGTTTTAAAGTATATTTTGTATTTTTTGGTATATTCCTTAAGGCATATCTTGGAGAGTCTTTGGCATATGGCTAGAGACATATGTTTTTGATCTAAGATATCAGGTTGTTATAGAATGTAAGGTATGCTTTCTATGTGTTTTGATGTTCATATCTTGGTGGTTATGGTATATGCTTAAGGCATATCTTTTGGTACATGTTTGAGGCATATCATGAATGAAATGGCATATGTTTGAGGCAAATATTTTGGTACATAGTTGAGGAATATCATAAATGATATGGCATATGTTTGAGACATATACTTGGTACATGGTTTATGCAGATTATGGCACATGCTTGAGGTATATCTTGGCACATGGTTTGGATGATATCTTGCTAATGTTGGGAATATGTTTTGATATATTTTCTTGGTGATCTTGGCATATGATCTATGTGAATGGATACATTTTGATTATGTTGATATATCTATATCAATGACAATGACAGGTTGAATATTAGTGACAGTGGCAGGTTAAGTATCAATGAAAATGATAGGTTGATTATCAATGACAATGATAGGTTGAGTATCAGTGATAGTGACAGGTTGAATATCATTGGCAATGATAGGTTTATTATTAGTGACGGTTTCAATGACGGGTTGAGTCTCCATTTATATTTCAATGAGGAAGGAAGGGGAAAGGAAAGGGGGTTGTTTTCTCCTTCTAGTTTGTGCTGGAGAATTCATGGATTTATTGCTTCCTTCAGGTTGGAGCATGTAAATTAGTGGGTTGGAGCCTCCTTCTAGTTGGTGCTAGAGAATACAAGAAATAGTAGCTTCCTTTGAGTTGGTGATCATAAAACTAGGGGGTTAGAGCCTCCTTCCAATTGGATCTGGAGAATTTGGGGAGTTGTAGCTTCCTTCAGGTTGGATCCTGTAAATTAGGGGTTGGTGCCTTCTTCCAGTTGGTGTTTGATAATTTTGGAAGTTGGTGCTTCCTATGAATGTAATATTCTGAATATATAAAAAAATATTTTGTGGTTTTCTCCCATTTGGGTTTCCACATAAAATATCTTGTGCATTGCGTATGATGTGATGCATTGTTGAATGGTACTATTTATGGTTATATGTTTATGATATGTGAAATGAAATCATAAGTGAATGGAATTTTTTATAATTTAATGTTGTTGTAGAAAATGGTAAAAAGTGATTAATACTAATTCATCCCCCCTCTCGGTGACGATATTGGTGAATATTTCAACAATTGGTATCATAGCGGGTCCTTCATAAAAAATCTAACCACTGGAAGGTAGATCATGGGTCACACAGATAATGGAACACTAATGTTTGATGGTTAGAATTATGAGATATGGAGCTTAAGAATGAAAGTATTTTACAGGCATAAGGGTTTTATGTTTTGCAATCAATTGTTACTGGATACACTACTTCAAAGAAACCTTCAAAGTCTATAGCCAAGAAGGAATTAAAAAGGAACAACAAAATAGCAATGGATTCCATCTTATGGATTGCATGATTCAGTAAAAGTCAAAGTGGGACAATGTTCATCAACCAAAGAGATTCAGGATAAGCTACATAATCTGTACTTTAAGGAATATCCTCTTATCACAGAGCCAAAACTTGTTGATCCAGATAAAAAAGTTGTTGAGATAGAACAAGAAGAAATAATCTCATCATGTTAGGCATATTCAGAAGAATATGAAGAAGGCGAAGTAGATCATGAGGTAAAATTAATCGATACCTTGAGTGAGATAAAAAGAGAAATGACGTAAAACAAGTCTCTCATGAAAGAATTGATCAAGATAAAAGAGGGTTCTCATAATCTGAACATAAACTCTGAATAGGTCCAACAGATGATTCTAAATCTAAAGGTCCAAGTAGAAGAAGCGAAAAGGATTGAAGAAACACTCAAAAATCAGTTGGAAGAAAAGCAGTATTTGGAAGCCGAAATAGTATCACTAAGAAAGGAAGTAGAGAAAAGAGAATAAATATTGACAAGTCATATTAAGGAAATATATGAGGAGTTAAACAAGCTTGAAGTAGAATTTAGTCAACAAGAATGAAGACTTGAAGAAGAAATCACATCTTTGAAGACTCAAATTGAAAAGGCAAAGAGAACGAAAGAAGTAATGAAGATCCAAATGATGAAGAAGGAAGAAGATTGTGAGAAGATTGAAGAAGAAGTCGTCACATTAAGGGTTGAAGTTGTCAAGCTCAGCAAGAACGTTGAAGAGAGAGAGAGCTCCACACTGCTAGTAAATAAATTTGAAGAGAAATGTTACATATTGTTGCAAAGGAAGAATAAATATATTGATAAGAGTTATGTGGAAGTCATCACATGCCCTATCAAGAAGGAAGAATTAAATCCCTCAAAGGGGAACATACTAGAAATGGAAAAGACTCGAGAAGAATATTACACAAGAGATGGATATCCAAGAAGACCTTCTACCTTCAGGGATCAAATAAGATTCAATCAATGTGAAGGAAACAATAGAAGAGAAGAGCATGATTATTTAAGGCATGAATTCAGAAGAACTACATCACAAAGAGGATCATTCACTCTCATGTATCAAAGTCTAATTTCTAGTTATTGTTTTACTTTAAATTTGGACATAAAGTTGTGGATTGCAGATTGTATGGAATAAATGTTCAAGCAAGAAATGTTTATATGGCTATAGAAAATATTGAATGTTACAAATACCACAGCCATGGACACATATCTCGTGATTGTAGAAGCATGATGGAGTATTCCATGAAGGAAAACATTGATATCAGGTACAAGAAGGTTTGGAGAAGAAAGAAAAACTAGGAAGAACATGTGAATGAGAAACTCCCAGAGATCATACTCACATGATTTACAGAGTTACGAGATCATGATTAATCTATAAGTAAACATGGAGATGTTAGAATTCAAAATGATGATCCTACAACAGATCAGGCTTGTATATTGTTCTAAGCCATCCGCCTTAGAGACCCCCAGTAAATGTGAATTTTGAAGAGGGGGAGTCTAAGAAAAAACTATTATAGAGTAGAGAACTATCTTTCGGGAAATATGAAGTGTTTGCAAATTTTGGGAAGGAAAATTCAGAATGACCTAATGACAGAGGTAAAGAATGTCCTATGACAGATTGGTATGAAGAAGTCAGTTGGCAGTGATGAAGAATGCCATTGACACACTTTTGAGGAAAATTTTCATGATCTTACAAAAGATTTCAAGCATGTATTCAGGCATGGATACATTTACTACAAATTCAAGAATGTGTAATTGTTGCAAACATGTAGAGTTTGATTTGTAGATTGAGAAGGCTAGTGTATGTATTTGATTCAGATTGAGAATATGAAGTTATTAGTTGCAACAGATTTGAAGAATCTCTCAGAACAATGAAGTGGCAGTTTACTCAGCATTATGTACAGTTGAGTAGTACAGTCATGGACAATTTTTGTGACATATGGATGGAGAGAAACGTTCAAGAGGACTTGTAATATCAAGGGAAAATTGTTGAATTATTGGTGTTACCTCAGTGAAGAAATGACAAGCCATGTATATTTTAAGTGAAGTGATGAAGGAAAATTGAAATGAATTATTTTAATATACGTTGAGGATGATGATGGATATGGTGAATTACCGGTACCATTAGTGTCTTTTCCTTTTTCAGGGTTTCCTAGTGTGTCGTATGTCTTAGAGTGAGTGGTCAAATTGATCCCATTAAACA
>JZKD02S1962144.1:24184-35364 GCA_000966675.3 Picea glauca
ACATGCATTTCTTGTACATATACACTAGTATGTATGAGTTTTCTTGACTTACTTACTGATAATGTCGGTTAATTGTTATGAATGTGTGAACCATGTTTCTTTTCCTTTGTACCATTAGATACCTTAACTTCGGGACGAAGTTTCCTGAAGGGTGGGTGTATGTAACAACCCTAGTAGAATATATGTTTAGGAATTATTAAGTAAGAATTAATTAGGGGATTAATTGTCTTAACATGGTTTTWAATAAACAAAGATTGGCATAATAATACTAATTAAATATTTATTAATTAATTAATTGTTATAATTTTGATTAATTAATTAATTAAATTAATTACCTATCACATTGAATGAACATGGTAATAAATTTAAAAAAAAAAGATTAATAAGTTATATTGTTTAAATTAAAAAGGTTACGTATACGGAAGGGATAAGGGGCATTAATAAACGGATAGGGAACATTAAGTAATTGGATAAGGGGCATTAACTATGTGTGGATAAGGGGCATTAACTATGTGTAGGTAAGGCAGTAAATGGGGTGAAAGGGCAGTGAAGGAGGGATATGAGGGGAGGAGGTTTACGAAGGAGGAGGATTCTACGGGGAATTTGATTTTTTGGAGGGTTCTCTTGGATTGTGGAGGGGAGTTGGAGTTCTTTAGTCTGGAAGGGTTAGTACAGTGGGCACCAGTTTGTTGGGGGTTTTGGGCACGGGGGCCAGGATATCCATATGGTATCCTGGAGCTAGGTAGTTGTCCTAGTTGGCAGGGTGGAAACTCGGTTTTGGGCAAAGTTGGCCCGTGGCTTCAAGTTGGGCAAGGCAGCAGTAGGAAGGTCAACAAGGCAAGTGGAAAGATGAGGGTTAGCATCAGACCAAGGTAATTTAAATTAAGTATTTKTTTTATTTCTGTTATGGAATCATTATTCGTTATGATAAATTTATATGCGTATGTGCTGAATTTATAAGAAATTACYGARTTACTGAAATCAAGTAGATATTATTGTTACAGTTTATGGAATTAATGGATGTTAAATTTATATGGTCACTACAAATGCCAATTCAAGGATGTATGTATCAAATGTTTGGTACCACATCTAGGTGATTGCTTCAGACCATATAGTGGCTTGTTTATCTTACAAACCGACTCTTTCTTTCCCTTCACTACAAATCCTTCTAGTGGTTTCATGTAGATTTATTCTTCTAGATCCCCATGTAGGAATGTTGTCTTCACATCAATCTATACTACTTCAAAATAAAAAGTAACAACTACATATAAAATAAATCTAATATAAGTTAACTTGGAAACAAGGAAAAAAAATTCACCAAAGTTAGTTCCCTCTACCTCGGAATAACCTTTTGCTACTAACTGAGCTTTGTATTTCTCCACTTTTCCTTCTGCATTCAACTTCTTCTTAAACACCCATTTGTTGCCAATGACCTTTCTTCTAGTTGGAAATTCAACTAGATCCCATGCTTCATTCTTATCCAAGGCATCCATCTCTTCAACCATGGCCTTCTTCCATAGTTTACTATCTTTTGAACTCATTGCTTCCCTGACAGTTTTGGGATCATCATCAGTAATAAATAAAGAAAAATAAGCACAAAAATCAGGTGGATTATACCTTTATGGTTTCCTTCTTTCCCTCATTGATCTCCTCAATATTGGATTATAAGATTCTTCTTCTTTTGATTCATCTTCCTTCATTGATTCATATTTTGCATCATCCAGCTCAAACTCTATTTTCTCAGGTTCTTCTTTCCTTGGTAGGAATTCTTGTTTGGGAACATCTTTAACTTCTCTAAAAACAATATCTCGACTGTAAACAATCTTCTTAGTTTATGGGTTCCAAAGCTTATAACCTTGCATACCATCTTTATAACCAATAAAGGCACACTTTTCAACTTTATTATCCAACTTAGTACTATTTTCCTTTGGAACATGCACATAAGCATTACAACCAAACACTCTGATATTTTCAAGAGAGGTTTTCTTTCTAGTCCATACCTCATGAGGATTTTTTTCCACCAATGTTGATGAGGGTGATCTATTTACTAGGTAACATGTAGTACCCACTGCATATGCCCAAAATTCCTTTCCTAACACGACACCACTGAGCATGCTCCTTTATTTTTCCATCAACGTCCTATTCATCCTTTCTGCAACCCCATTCTATTGAGGTGTGTATGGAATGGTCCTCTGCCTTTCTATACCACACTTCTTACATAAGTCTTCAAATTCATTCCCACATAATTCTATACCATTATCTAACCTCAACACCTTTATTTTCTTCTTTCTATAATTTTCCACCAGAGCCTTAAACTCTTTACATTTATCAAATACCTCATATTTCTTCCTAAGAAAATAAATCCATGTGTTCCTTGAGAAATCATCTATGAATGAAACATAATACACATATTTACCTAGTGATGGAACATGCACATGTCCAAACATGTCATTTTGTATCAACTCTAATATCCCCTTTTCTCTTGAAGCATTAGTTGATAATGTTACTCAGTTATGTTTACCATATATGTAATGTTCATAGAAATCAAAATCCAAGGTGAAATTAGACATACCTTCAACCATACCTTTACTGTGTAGTGTTTGAATAACCTTTTCTCCAATATGTCCCAGTCTTTGATGCCACAACATGGTCTTATTTCCAGGGATAGTATGGATCCTATATTCTTTATTTCTCTTCTTAGGTACAATATAACTACTACACCCATTAGTATAAGTGCTTCTCAATAACTTGTATAGAGTTCCACACTAAACTCCCCTCATCAACACCATTTCTCCTCATATGATCTTGAGAGTTCCCTTTCCCAATAAAGTATCCACACCTACATCATATAACTTACTTACATATATTAGGCTCATGGAGAGATATGGAATGTGGTTAAATCTGGGGAGAGTTATAATCTTCCATATTTCAACAACAACTTAACCCTTCCACGTCCCATGATTTTGGTTGTCGAGTCATCTCCCAGGAAGACATCATGACCATCATATTTTTCATATTCACTGAACCACTCCCCGTGAGGAGTCATATGAAATGATGCACATGATTCAATTGACCATACATCACGATATGCATGTGTACATGTAGATTCTAGGTAAGCATCACCTCCTTTTTCTGTGGAGGTTTTTGCATTTGTGGAAGAGACATCATCATATCCCTTTGCCTTACAACTTTCTTAGACCTACAATATTTCTTCTAATGCCTATTTTTGTTCTTGATATTGATTCTAGGCTCACAAAATAATGTCAAGAATCCAAAAGATTTAAAAAAATTGTTTTTGTAATGCTTTTCTACCTTCAATTTTAAGATGCAACTTCAAATGAATTTTAATGATTAGAAAACACAAAGGAAGTATCTCTTTCTTCGAGTCTTTTTAAATTTTAATCTTATGAAAAGTAGAATTGATTAACAAAGAATGTTAAAATAAAGTAAGGTATCAAATACAGATAAATCTTACCTTATCCGCAGTAGAGGAATTATGAAGAAGGAATCATTGATCGTTGATTTAAAATGAAGAAACTTACAAAGATACATGTCTTGTTTTAATCATAGTAAGAACAGAGGAAAATTTGTAATTGAAAAAACTTTCAATATGTATATCACAATAGATGTATTACTAAATTGTGGTCTTTCAATCCTCAAGAACCATTAAGTGAAGAAAATATTATTAGGAAATGGAAATACACATAAAACAAATAACTCAAGGAAATGAGACGTAGAATCTCTGTCTTCTCTTTCTAATTTATATTCAGTAAGTTCTCTTTTACATTCGGCAAGAAGAAGCCATGAATAGATCTTAATATGTTTATTTACACAAAAATTTCTTAACCAAAAGTAGTTAGACATTCCACATTCTTTGATCTCAAAGTAGAATACAATCAAAACTAAAAGATACAATGCATATTTTTCTGAATTTGTTGAGATTTCTTTGGTTTGTTGGCACTTCACTTGTCCTTTATTTGATCGTAGACATACTTTTTTTTTCTTATGGTTGAAATGAGCATGCAATTCCATTAATGCCATAACAAATTTGGAAGGTTGGATATTTGCATTCAACTCAAATGCGAAAACCTTTTGTGTACCAATGGTAATTTCTCTTGAATCTTCACAACTGCCTGTGTTGTAACCTGATGTTGTAAGCTCGGTTTTACCAACATATCATGTATCATTTGTAAAAAAAGATGATTTACCTATTGGATAACACTTTGTACACACTCTCTATTTTTCTTTGAATTCTATTTTATCTTTTCAATCTCAATTTATCTAAGTGTATCAGGGATAACACTTCCACCAAACTCGGTCATTTCCATATATACAACTAAGAGAGTGTTAATACAAGCTTCTTTTGCTTCTCTAGCCGGCCTCTTACTTTCTTCAAGATTTGTTTCCCAGACCTTTAAATCCATTTCTCCCTTTATATGCTCAAACTATGAAAAAGGAGCAAGCCTAGGTACATTGATTTTTTGTCTCCATACTATGAATTCTTGGAATTTGGACCTGGCTATATACGCTTCCTTCTCCTTTTCATGAATATTCTTCAAGGAATTATTGATCACTTGATAATGTCTTTGAATAATATCCGTATTTTGGTATAGATCTTGTTGGACAGTTTCCAACTTTCCATTTACTTCATATGTTTGCTTCTTAAAAGCAGTGATATCCATTATTGTGCTCTCAAATAAATTTATTCGAGATTGCAACTGCTCTATTAACATGTCTCGTTGGGAAAGCATAGTATTGATCACCTGTTGGTTTTGAACACTTAATTCTAATTTGTCTTCTAATTGATTTATCTGTTGCTCAAAACCATGTCTGATTTTATCTATATCAAAATTGATTTTATTTCTGGCAGTCATTTCCATCAATTGCATATCATTATGCAATTGTTCAATAAGAAGATTCTTGTGTTCCGGTTGTTTTGTGAGATTATCCACTATCCACTGGTTGACTGTTGCAAAGGCTCCTAATGATTCTGTAACTTCTTTTGCAAATTCAGGGTCACTCTGTCCATGTCCATCATATATCATTTTACGCTTTTTGGTAATTAATCCTTCCTTCTGTCGAGCTTCCCTTCTTATGATAGCCTTTCTTTTCTTGTTGAAAAATAATTTTGATGAAGGAATTTATTCAGGTTGAATAGGTGCGAGGTCATATATATTAATAACCTCTTAACCATGTAACTCATAACTTGTTTCTATCGGAGTTAATGATGGTATGGGAGAATTGAGTGTTGTATATCCTTCTAGATTTGTGGCATATTTCACTGGAGTTTTAGTGTTTGGCAATGAAAAAGGAAAAGTATGCATGTGCTTCATGAAGGCCTCAAATGATGCTAATAATTTTTTCTCATCTTTACCTGGTACTGATATTATTGCATCTTTGGATAATGTATATGTTCTCTTCTCCACTTCCTTAGCCTTGTCCTCAGGCAAGCTATGTTTCTTGGGCTCTATCAATTCTGTCACCTATGAAGTTGGATTAAGTTTTTGTTCTCCCTGCAAGACCTTGGGCAGATTGTTCCTTCTGTGCTTCTGAAAACTGAGGAAGCCTGCTTGTTGATATCGAGGCAAATTTTGAAATATGCTTTCAACTTCATCATATGATATTACTCCTCTAAAAAGTCATCATAGGGGGAATATTCATGTATATATATTTTCATATTGAATAGAGCTAAATGATTTTCAACCACCCTATGAGGATCATGCCTTTTATACTCAATGTCAACCAATTTGATATCTTCTAAGGCTGAAGCCTCGACCTTAGCATGTCCAAAATCAGATAATGAAAACACACCAACCTGTCTATGAAAGGTTGGCCACACTCTTTTCTGTGTCGCCTTCGATTCTTTGATTATTCCTCCTGAAACTGTTTGATAAGCTACTTCTCTGCAAACCATTCCTTCGGGTAGGAATCTAGGGAGAGCATGAGGAGATATATAATAGCCAAACACTCTGATATAAGAAAATTTTTCCTTAACATACCAATCTACAATAGCAGTCAAATTTCCAATAATCTGTTCTGAAATTATGGCGAGAGGTTTTCCATAGATAGCTACATGAATTGGAATTACTACATTATAAAAAAATTCATAGAAGAACCCCTTTGAATTTTCCTCCCATAACTTAGAGTGATAAAAATGTATGGGCTCGGTGCTAGTCGGAGTCCAACTCCAATTCATGAGAGGAAATGGGGTCCTGAAACAGATTGCATCCATAATGAATGCAAACATATAAAAGGGGGAATGTTCTCCTTTAAATTTCAACATCTTGTACTCTACAATTTCCTTGGCTAAGTTTTCTGATAACATTTTTCCCCAATCAAAAGTGTAACCCTCAATAAACTCATGGATTATGGGAACCCATTCTATAGAAAAATGCGTAAGATTTTTCCTACCGAACATTCTACAAAGCATCATGGCGATGTACATGATATGAGCATCACATGATGTTGTATAATATACACCATGGGTATCATATTTGAACTTACTTGGATTACCCCACCAGGTTTTCACTATATCATAGAAGGTTCTATCATATTTAGTGCATTCCTCATCCTCAAAGTTCAATATAAATGATGAATTGTAGGTATATTTGGGTTTAGAAGATAATTTATACATTACTTGAATATCCTTGGGTCGAAAAGAGCCAATGAGGGTCTTCTGGTGACTGAAGATGCTTCTTGTTAGATCATTTGGTTCTTCATTTACATCCTACAGATTTCTCGGTGCCGATTATGTTTGCCCATAAAGCATATTTTAATTGTATATGCCAATCTTTCTTATTTTCTGTCAAAAATTTCTTAATTATCGTCATTAAACTCTTATTAGACGATTATGCCAGCCCATTTCCCTGAGGATAGTAAGTTGTAGAATGACCCAAAATGATATTATATTTTTGACAAAAATTTATCATCGTAATATATTTGAAATATTTTGCATTAGCTATTACTATTTTACTCGGACAACCAAATCTTGCAAGGATGTTCTCTTCCAAAACAATTATCACTATTGAATCTGTAGCATTTCGAGTTGGAATAGGTTCAACCCATTTGGTAAAATAGTCAGTAGCAGTTAAAATCCATCTGTGTTGGGAACTTGATTGTGGATGAATCTCTCCAATAAAATCTAACCTTGATTGTTGGAAAGGATCTTCAGCTTTGACTGGAATCAAAGGTAAGGCGGGAAGATTTTGTTTTCCAACAAACAATTGACATGAATTGCAAACTCTGACCCTTGCATTTACATCAGTGAATAATGTTGGCCAATAATAGCTTGCCCTTAAAATTTTATGAGTTGTTTCTCTCCATGTGTGATGTCCTCCACACACTCCCTAATGAAACTCATCAATGACACCTTCTGTTTCAGACTCTGTAAGGCAACATAACAAGAAACCCAAGGAATCCTTCCAGTATAACTTAGCGTTGATAATGCAATATTTAATTTCTTGTAACTTCAAGGTTCTTTCCTTGGAAGGAGTAATATCAATAGGAAATTGAAGAGTAAGAATATATGAGATGATATTATTGTAACAAGATGAGGAATAAAATTTATCATCAATCTGAGTTGTTGGCGTTTGATCATCAATTTATTCGATGTCTGGGAGAGAATTGTGAGACTCGAGATGATTTATTCCTAGATATCTGAAATTTGATTCAGCCGGTAATTTTTCCATACCTTTTTCTTTTACTGTTTTGGTTGGTTAATTTTAATTTCTAAATAATATTCTTGAATTTCAGCCAACCATTTTTCTCTTCTTCCATCACTGTCTAGTTGAATCGAGATATCTTTAATTGTGCTAGTCGGTACATGTGCGATTATTTTTTAATGTAGAACATATGTACGTAAATCTTTAAGTGCCTTTACCATAGCATAAGCTTGTTTCTCTAGAAGGTCATATTTTAACTTTGCATCTCTGAGGCTTTTACTGGAAAAGGTAATAGGTTGTTTGATTCCTTCTTCATTTTTCTGAAGGAGCACTGTTGCAATAGTATATTCAGATGCAGAGGAGAAGATTAAAAATTCCTTTGTATAATCAAGACTTACCAGTACCGGTGCTTCTCCAATATCTTTATTGACTCGTTGGAAGGATGCTTTAGCTTCCGAGGTCCATTTCACCTCATTATCCTTCTTCAACATATATGTGATTAATTTGATAATTTCAGCAAAATTGGGAATAAATCTCCTTAAGAAATTAATTCTTCCTAAAAATTATTGAATCTTTTTTTTTTCTAGGAATATTTATTAGATCAATAGCTTCAACTCTTTTAGTATCTACTTTGATTCCATATTTCAATACAATATGCCCTAAGATATTACCTTCTTGCATGGAAAAATGTGATTTCTTAGGGTTTAAAGACAAACCAAATTTTCCGGACTTGTCGAATGTTTGTCTGAGATGTACCAAGTGTTATGTATCAAAGTTAGAAAGGACTGTTAGATCATATAGATAAATAACAACATTTTTTTTTCCAACAAACGTTATATCCATTTCTCTTTGAAAAGTTGCTCCTGCATTCATCAATCCAAAAGGAATTTTGTCATGCATAAAGGTTCTCCATGGAGTAGTAAACACATTTTTTTCTCTATCATTTTCATGGACAAAAATTTGGTTATATCCCAAAAATATGTCAATCATAGAAATTCTATTTGCCCCAACCACCTTTTCTATAATATGATCCATTTTAGGGAGGGGGTAATTGTCTTTTAAAGAAAGACTGGTTCAAGTTTCTAAAATCGACACATAATCTTATCTCTCCATTCTTCTTCCTAAAAGGGACCAAATTGGCTACCCATTCAGAGTGTCTGAGAGGTACAATGATTTTTGCATCAAGAAGATTTTTGAACTCCCTTTCTATTATCGGCAAAAGAATTGGATTTATTTGTCTAAGATTTTGTTCAAAAGTCTTAATTCCTAGTTTTAATGGAATCTAATGCTCGATAACAAAAGTATCATAAGTTTTTAAGTATTCATAGGTCCATGAAAAAACATCTTTATTCTTTGAGTAATTCAACATATTTACTCTTTAGCTAAGTTGGAAGATATTTAGACAATTTTACCATTTTTGGATTTTCATTTGATCCCACGTTACAATCTTCAACCTCTTCAGGTTGAGGCTGCAAAGTAGATTTTAAAGGTATATCATTTTGGTCGAATAGTCTTTCTAACAGAACAAGACCCTTGGGAATCTGATTATTCTTGAGAAAGAGCATTCTATGATTTGCAATTCTATCTTTGAACTTCTCTGGATTTTATCCTTCTTGCATAATCCACATTGTATCATTTTGATTTTCCTGATCTATGTGTATCTCAGAAAATTCATCTATCATTTCCAGAAACTGTCTGATTTGTTCATCATCTTCGAAAATTTGCCAATAATGAACATTATTTGGAATTGAAGGTTTATGTCTCATGTCAATGTGATACTTCAATTTTAGAACAATAGGTGGTATGACGTTTTCTACAGCTTGAACTAAAGAGTGTGCTTGTTGATTATGCAATCTGGGAATGGCATGAATGTTGAAAGATAAGAAAACATTTTCTATGAGATCCCATGCACAATTTCTATAAAACCTCATTCTTGGATGCTTAGCTTGATATTTTTGTTTTATTTTTTTTACAATAAGTTCAGCATCACCATAAACGATCAAATTTTGAATTTTTAACTTTCTAGCAACTTCTGATCCTAAAACTAAAGCTTTGTATTCACATACATTATTTGTGTAATCAATGTACCATTGCAATCTATAAGAAAAAGGGATGTAATAATCATCATTGGGTGCCACAAATAGTACTCCATCTCCTGCTCCTTCCCAAGATGAAGCACCATCAAAGAACATTTTCCACATCCCATCTCTAATATTTACATTTTTTCTTTAGATGTTCTATTTTTATATTTTATTTTTCTATACATTCTTGATAATCATCATCTATGGATAAAATACAATTTCCTAAATCTTGATCAACAACGTAGACTAGATAATTATTAGGGTTTTGAGGATCATTTACTGTATAGGCCAGTCTAGTTTCTCTGTACAATATAGTAAACTGTCCATAAAAAATCGGAATGGTAGCATATGTCATGTCCAAGTAAAATGATCCTCCTAACTTTGCACCCCCAATATCTTGATAAAAGCATGTCATATTTTGTAGGAACATCAACTACTACCACATCCCTAAGAATACTTTTTACTGGAATTTGAGTTATATTTACAACTAAATCTTTAATCATACCCAGTCGCTTAACCTTTCTAAAGTCAAAAGAGTATAAATCTTGATAAGGTCTAGTAATTTGTAAGCCCAATTTTTCCATTATTATTTTTGGCATCAAATTATGTGAAGCACTTGAATCTAACATGCAATTGTGTAACAAATGGTCATGAACAGTAAGAGTGATATCGAATGGAGCAACTGAATCTTTATCATTTTCAATATGTGGTCCAAACACAATCATTGGTTTCTCATCTTGCAAGTTAATAACATCAGCTTGGCATTATGCATCTGAAAAATTTATTACCTTTGAAATCTGCTTCTTGTAAATCGGATTTCTGGCAAGTTCAACCAGAGGAACTGGAATTTTAATCTTATTCAATTCGTTCTCAATATTGAAGATACCAACTAACTTTTCTAATTCTTTGGTCTGGACTTCAACTTATTTGTTCTCCATCTTTTTAGTTTGTGTTGCTCTAGTTTCAACTTTCTTTGTTTGGGCAGCTTGTACTTCAGTAGGTAATTTTAAAACCACGGCTTCATTTGATTTATTCTATGACAATATCTTTTTTGGTAGATTGGTGGTGGAAGTATTTTCTCTTGGAATCATATCATATTTATTTTGGAGCTCAGCCATTATTGAATCAACAAGATATTTATATTGAGTTGTAGAGTCTCCCAAGTTATTGATATTTTGGTAATCATCAAATAAAGATCCAATATCTAAAGATTTTTCATAATCTTGTTTAATTAAATGAGGTTCAACATCATAATCACTAAGATTGTTTATATCCTCATATAATTCATCATAATCTTGAACATCATCTCCTTGTATGAGATTTTATGTTTTAAAAGGAGCTTGAATCTTTTGATCCTCATTCTTGATTTTCCTCTGTTGAATTTGAGGGTTTGCATTAGGGTTTCTCCTGAATTGGTTTTGATTTCTAACATATGGAT
>JZKD02S1962155.1:30744-65418 GCA_000966675.3 Picea glauca
GGTTTGTTATTCCGTCATTGTTGCATTAGTTTTGGTCATTTATAAATTTGGATTATTGAGTAACTAAGGGGAATATAGTGTGGGGGTTATGTGAATAATGGTGAGAATGATCACAAGAGAATTTCCATTAGGTAGGATAATGCATGAATGACTAACACTTATTGAAAATGTTTAAAATCCCTACTGATGTGGGGATTTCTTTAATGTTGAAGGATATCAAAGATGTGTCATTGTGACTAAGTGGACATATGTTGGTGAGAATGATGTCATCATCTAATCATATTCACTCACAGATTCTTTAGAGGACGATGCCATCAACTCATCATTTTTATTACTGTTTTCATTCACCCACCACAAATGTCATCTTGCACTGACTCTGCATAGTGAGCAGTGAATGGGGACAATGTTGAAATTTCTTCAAACTGTGCATGTATAAGTTGAAATTCGACATGGTTAGACTAGACACATGGCTTGACGGTATGGGAGGGTTTCAACACTCAACGATGTGTGATGTCCCCACATAATATTTTAGATCATCCACATTTGCATCAACGTTCATCATGATGCACCTCTCATTGTCATCATTAGTCATTCCCTTCTATAGAATCGTTGTCGGAACTATATTGAAATTCGTCATGGAACTTCAAATACAACCATCAAAAATTTCTTCCACCGACCCCACATAGTGAGAAATGAATGGGGCCAATGTTGAAATGTTTTCAATATGTGCCTGTATGCATCGAAATTTGACATGGTTAAACTAGATAGTTGCCTTGAAGGTATGGCAGGGTTTTGATACTAAAGGATGTTTGACGTCCCCACATAATATTTGAGATCATCCATGTTTTCATCAACGTTCAATATAATGGATGTCTCATAGTGAGCATAGTGAATGGGGCCTTCCTTGAAGGTGAATGAGCATAGTTAAATTTCTTCCATCGACTCTGCATAGTGAGCAGTGAATGGGGCCAACGTTGAAATTTCTTCAAACTGTGCATGTATGAATCGAAATTTGACATCGTTAGACTAGACACATGTCGTGGCGGTATGGGAGGGTTTCAAGACTCAAGGAATATGTATGATGTCCTAGCCACATAATCTTTGAGATCATCCATGTTTGCAACAACTTTCATAATGGGGCATCTCATATTTGTCAAATGTCGTTGTTTCCATCCGTAGAATCTTTGTTGGAACTCTCTTGAAATGTCATGGAACTTCCAATTCAAATACTTGGGCTTAACAATACTTGCTAAGGTTTTGCAAATGGGGTAGCAAGCTAAGTGGGCTTGATTATGGGGAACAATCCACAGTTAAGTGCGCTTGAGCTAGTGGCGGTTTGGGATGGGTGACCACCTGGGAAGTCCTGGTTACCGTGTGCAAGTCCCAGAAGTGATGACTCATGCTATGCGATTCATTTCATTGGTTTCAGTCCCACTTCTTCACCCCTATGAGCATCACCCGATGAAATGAGTGCTGAGTGGACTATTCAAATCATGAGAATTATTGGTCAGTTGCGACTAATACTCATGGATATGGGTCATAGAATAATGACTTACACTACACATTTAATCCCGAAAATAATATATAATCTTGCACTACGGAAGCCCCTATATGCTTAAATAATAAGAGTGAAGGGAGCTCTAACTGGGTAGTTCATAAGGCATAATACTTGCTAAGGTTTTGCAAATGGGGTAGTAATCTAAGTGGGCTTGATTGTGGAGAAAACTCCACAGTTAAGCACGCTTGAGCCAGAGGAACCTTGGGATGGGTGACCACCTGGGAAGTCTTGGTTACTGGGTGCAAGCCCCAGAAGTGATGATTGATGCTATGTGATACATTTCATTAGTTTCAGTCCCACTTCTTCACCCCTGTGAGCATCACTTGATGCAATGAGTGCTAAGTGGACTATTCAAATCATGAGAATTATTGGTCAGTTGTGACTAATAATCATGGATATGGGTCATATATTAATGACTTACACTATGCAGTTAATCCCGAAAATAATATCTAATCTTGCACTGCGGAAGCCCCTATATGCTTAAATAATAAGAGTGAAGAGAGCTCTAACTGGGTAGTTCATAAGGCAAAATACTTGCTAAGGTTTTGCAAATGGGGTAGCAAGCTTAGTGGGCTTGATTGTGGGGAAAACTCCACAGTTAAGCGCACTTGAGCCAGAGCCGTCTTGGGATGGGTGACCACCTAGGAAGTCCTGGTTACCGGGTGCAAGCCCCAGAAGTGATGATTGATGCCATGCGATTCATTTCGTTGGTTTCAGTCCCACTTCTTCACCCCTGTGAGCATCACCCGATGCAATGAGTGCTAAGTGGACTATTCAAATCATGAGAATTATTGGTCAGTTGCGACTAATACTCATGGATATGGGTCATAGANTGATGCTATGCGATTCATTTCATTGGTTTCAGTCCCACTTCTTCACCCCTGTGAGCATCACCCGATGCAATGAGAGCTAAGTGGACTATTCAAATCATGAGAATTATTGGTCAGTTGCGATTAATACTCATGGATATGGGTCATAGATTAATGACTTACACTGCGCATTTAATCCCGAAAATAATATATAATCTTGCACTATGGAAGACCCTATATGCTTAAATAATAAGAGTGAAGGGAGCTCTAACTGGGTAGTTCATAAGGCATAATACTTGCTAAGGTTTTGCAAATGGGGTAGCAATCTAAGTGGGCTTGATTGTGGAGAAAAATCCACAGTTAAGCACGCTTGAGCCAGAGGAACCTTGGGATGGGTGACCACCTGGGAAGTCTTGGTTACTGGGTGCAAGCCCCAGAAGTGATGATTGATGCTATGTGATACATTTCATTAGTTTCAGTCCCACTTCTTCACCCCTGTGAGCATCACTTGATGCAATGAGTGCTAAGTGGACTATTCAAATCATGAGAATTATTGGTCAGTTGTGACTAATAATCATGGATATGGGTCATATATTAATGACTTACACTATGCAGTTAATCCCAAAAATAATATCTAATCTTGCACTGTGGAAGCCCCTATATGCTTAAATAATAAGAGTGAAGAGAGCTCTAACTCGGTAGTTCATAAGGAAAAATACTTGCTAAGGTTTTGCAAATGGGCTAGCAAGCTTAGTGGGCTTGATTGTGGGGAAAACTCCACAGTTAAGAGCACTTGAGCCAGAGGCGTCTTGGGATGGGTGACCACCTGGGAAGTCCTGGTTACCGGGTGCAAGCCCCAGAAGTGATGATTGATGCCATGCGATTCATTTCGTTGGTTTCAGTCCCACTTCTTCACCCCTGTGAGCATCACTCGATGCAATGAGTGCTAAGTGGACTATTCAAATCATGAGAATTATTGGTCAGTTGTGACTAATACTCATGGATATGGGTCATAGATTAATGACTTACACTACACAGTTAATCTCGAAAATAATATCTAATATTGCACTGCGGAAGCCCCTATATGCTTATATAATAAGAGTGAAGGGTGCTCTAATTGGGTAGTTCATAAGGCACAATACTTTCTAAGGTTTTTCAAATGGGGTAGCAAGCTAAGTGGGCTTGATTGTGGGGAAAACTCCACAGTTAAGCACGCTTGAGCTAGAGGCATCTTAGGATGGGTGACCACCTGGGAAGTCCTGGTTACCGGGTGCAAGCCCCGAAAGTGATGATTGATGCTATGCGATTCATTTCATTGGTTTCAGTCCCACTTCTTCACCCTTGTGAGCATCACCCAATGCAATGAGTGCTAAGTGGACTATTCAAATCATGAGAATTATTAGTTAGTTGTGACTAATACTCATGGATATGGGTCATAGATTAATGACTTACACTACGCAGTTAATCCCGAAAATAATTTCTAATATCTTGCACCGCGGAAGCCCCTATATGCACCACAAATTTCATGCACTGACCCCGCATGGTGAGCAATAGTGAATGGGTCCAACATTGAAATTTCTTCAATATGTGCCTGTATGCATCAAAATTTGACATGGTTAGACTAGACACATGCCTTGACGGTATGGGAGGGTTTCACGACTCAAGGATGTTTGATGTCCCAACCACATAATATTTGAGATCATCCATGTTTTCAACAACATACATAATGGGGCGTTTCATATTTTTCAAATGTCGTTGTTTCCATCCGTAGAATCTTTGTTGGAACTCTCTTTAAATGTCATGGAACTTCCAATTCAACCACCAAAAATGTCATGCACCGACCCCTCATAATGAGCAATAGTAAATGGGGCCAATATTGGAATTTCTTCAATATGTTCCTGTATGCATCGAAATTTGACATGGTTAGACTAGACACATACCTTGACAGTATGGGAGGGTTTCAAGACTAAAGGATGTATGATGTCCCGACCACATAATCTTTAAGATCGTCCATGTTTGCAACAACATTCATAATGGGTGTCTCATTGTCAAATGTCGTTGTTTCCATCTATAGAATATTTGTTGGAACTCTCTTGAAATGTCATGGAACTTCCAATTCAACCACCAAAAATGTCATGCACCGACCTCGCATAATGAGCAGTGAATGGCGCTAACGTTGAAATTTCTTCAATATGTGCCTGTATGCATCGAAATTTGACATGGTTAGAGTAGACACATGCCTTGAGGGTATGGGAGGGTTTCAAGACTCAAGGATGTATGATGTCATACAAAAACAGTTTGAAAAAATTTCAACATTGGCCCCATTCATAGGTCACCGTTTCCCATCATGTACTCTAGACCTAATACAATGTCTTTTAATAGTTGTTTCCTTTAAAATTCGATCGATCAGAAAATTAAAATGAAACAAGAAGAGCCCTAGTACAATGTCTTTTAATAGTTGTACTCTAGACGAGAATACCCACAAACCCTTTTTGAAGTGTCCTTATTATAGCAAACTTGTCGCAACATCTGTAAAATGAAATATATTTATATATTTTATAACGTCGCAATTCTGACGATCATTGACCAAATTAAAGTTGACTTGGTCAAAATACTAGGTGACCGTTAGAGGGGGAAAACCTAGTTTCCACAATGTTGCAACTGTGACAACTATCTTCACAAACGTTGCAAGAGAGACGATTATGTCACAAACGTGGCAAGAGAGACAACTATGTGGAAAACATGGAAAGAGAGATGAAAACATGGCAAGAGAGACGACAACGTGGAAAGAGACACGTCAACGTGGCAATAACGACGTTATAGGGAAATATGGAAAAACCAATTTTAAAATTTCCTCTATTTTTCAACAGTATGGCTAATTTTGTCCATAACACCGCAAATAGAACATCTAAATTTTTACAATATGTACTAGTGTAATATTGGATGTGCTTGGTCATGAAAGAATGTCTACCAAATTATTTGTGCCACCCTTATTATACTTTATGGCCAAATGAAATTGCTATAAAAACCCCATCCACTTGTAATGTTTGGTTTGTTGTAGCTTACTCTGGGCCTGCAAATACTATAGTGGATGGTGATATGTATGTATGATGGTTTCCTTTCCCATCAGATAGTGTTTCCACTTTTTAACATCTTGTACCAAGGCATGGAGCGCCTTTTCGTAGGTAGGGTAGTTGAGAATTGCTCCATGAAATACTTTAGAATGATAACATATGGGCCTTTCTCCCTACATCAATACTGCTCCCATGGCATAGCCACTTGCATCTGTCTCCACTTCGAAGGGCTTCTGCAAGTTTTGTAGTGCGATCACCACTACTTGAATTATCTTTCTTTTTAGCTCATCAAAGGCCTTTTTTTGATTCTTCCCCCACTGGAAACTCTTACCACTTGCTCTTATGGTGTGGAGTGGTGCAACTGCTATTGAAAATGAAGCTATGAACTTCCACAAGTATTTCATGATGACCTCCATCTTTGNAAACCCTAGAGATCAACACAGAGGTGAAAGATCCCTCCTTTCCACCCTCACCATTATATTCAGATAAGATCATTCTCAATTATTAGTTGTGAAGAAGGGCACACCCTTAGAGGGTTTTCAGTAGGAAGTACACACTATTCATCCTTGGGTAGCTCAATTTGTCCTTTGGGGTTTGTATCTGGAATATATCTTCACTTGGGTACATTTCACATCATTGGAGCGACCTTTATTGGTAAACTTGGGGGTTTTCAGTCTTTATAAGTATTTATTATTAGAGTTGGGTGAATTTTCTAAAGGAGGGTGCACTTGGGTAAAGAGATCCAATGATTTGTGGTCAGTTTTGTTATCTACATCAAGGGAAGATCCTCACATGAGCTAGCCATCACTGTCTCTATAATTTTACAACTATTTCATGAAGTTTTGGGGCCTGATATAGTCCATGCGAATTGATAGGGTGCGCTATAGACAATGAGGGTGTAACTTAGCTAAGATATTCATCATTTTGGAGGAAGGGAAAAAGATTGATCTTGCAATTCTTTGCATGATTCTATTGGAGGCTGAGGGAAGCCCATATCTCTCTCTTATATTGTATCTTAGAGGTGCTATCAACTACATATTCCATTATTCTGTATCTATTTCTAGATCTGGTCTTCTCTTGTACTGAGGTCAGCTTATACATTAAATAAAATACATATATGAGTTTTGTGTCTATTCTTGTTGTTGTTTCTCTATATTTCATTGTTGTTTAAAGATCCATGATCATTGAAAACTATTGTGCAACCAAAACTAAATAATAAACCCCAAACACAAGCTCAACAAGCTATAGTGCGAATTGTTTGGCACAACCCTTCAACCAAAAACATTATAAAATGAAAATATCCACATAGATCCACTTGGAGATATTTTAGTGGTATTAGAGCTTTTGAATTCTCCCAACCTATCAGGAATTGATGATGAGAGGGTACAATAGGAAGAAGAAGGATAAGGGTACTGAGTAGATAGAAACATAGATGGGGGAAAGATAGGAAGTAGGAGATGGTAATGAAAATGAAGTGTCTATTGAATTGGAAAGGATAACACAGGAACTACAATGTTCCATTAACAAGACACAATTTATCGTGCAACACCATTTGGATGAGACACAAGAGCGCTTATCCAAAGGGAAAGCTGATCTTAAATTATCCTTGATAGCTATTGAATAGGGACAGGAGCACTTGGTTACCACATTGGAAGCAAGGAAGGATATGATTACACATCTTCTCATGCATATGGTACATAATAGGGAACCACATAACAATGAAGGAAACATTGGGGCTAGTGGATCTCATGGAGGAGAAATGTATCACGTAGAGACTAGTGAAAAAATACATAATGAGGGGAAAATTCTATTTGGGGGCACAACCAATAGGGTGCCAGTGAGTAGCAGAGTCACGCCCATGCCTTACATGCCATGTTTTCTAGACACAAAACAAAAATATGCCAATGTCCCAGGGCATATGGAGATAGAGGACAACTTTGAAGAATATGAGAGGGAGTATGCAGCCTTGAGTGCAGGGTTCAGAAGACATGTTTCTTTAGGAGAGTATTGCAGAATCAAATACAGAGGAAGGAATAGATAATTTAATAGAAATAATAATGATCTTGTACGTAAGGAATGGAAAATGGAAATCCCCACATTCGTTGGAGCAACCAAATCTTATGCAAAGGCATGGGTACAAAAATTGGATGCATATATGTAGTTAAATCCCATGACGGAGATGGATGCAATCAAATTTTCCACCTTATACATGGAAAGAAATTCCCATGAGTAGTGGTACCATGGGATGACTACTTTGGGACATGCACACATTACTTCATATGAATATTTCACACAGAGAATCATAGACAAGTTTGACCAGGGAGATCCAAAAATTCATTTCTATGAGCTCACACAAATTAGGTAGACATGATCAGTGGAGGCATTCATTGAAGAGTTTCATATGTTAAAAGTCATGGTTCCATATGTGTCAAAACCTAGGTTGATTATTCTCTTTTTAGAGGGGATGATAGAGCCATTGCGTGGATGGGTCAACACTTTTAAGACTACTACCCTTCAGGATGTGATTTGAAAGACTATGGACCTAGAGGGGGATGATTCAATAAAAAAGGCTCATTTCAAGGCCACCAACTAATCCAAGGGGAAAAGATAAATGGATTATAGACAAAGGTAAAGAGAAATTGGATGAATTCACTAGAAGGGAGTTGAGAAGAAAATAACTATGCTGCACTTGTAAAGAACCATGGGAACTAGGGCATAGATGCATGTGAAAGAGGAAGATCCACTACATTGAGGTTCTTTCCAACTATGAAGAGGAAGTTGATGTAGGACAAATTAAAAATATCGAAGTGACCCAAAAATAAGAGGATCCCACACATGGGGAAGAAGAAGATGATCCAATGCACAACCAGACAGGGATTAAGAAGGTTGTTATTGCATCCATCAGTGGGGTACCAAAATTCATCACTTTCAGGATGAAAATATTCCTTCTAGGAAAAAGGGTCACAATACTTATTTATGGTGGGGATTCCCACAACTTTATTGATGCTTCTTTTTTAAACATGAGACACTGCCCTAATGTTGAGTTTGAGGGCTTCTTAGTAGAGGTAGAAGGGGGACGCACCACGCCCTGTGTCATATATATTCCATATATGATTCTTACCTTGGGACAATATAATTAGACACATGATATTTATATGATGGACCTACCAGAAAACAATGTTATACTTGGGGTTCAATGTCTTATCACCTTAGGTATTATTATTACAAATTACAAAAACATGGAGATGTCCTTCAATTCTGAAGAAGGAAAAAGGGTGACATTGAAGGAAATGATAGAGAATACTCCCAAGATAGTTTCATCAAAGTGCATGGAGGATATATTCAGGAAGGAGGACATGGATTATGAAGTAGAGTGTTTATTTTATGTGCAAACCAATTAGGAAGGGTGCCAACACTATTCACAAGACATACATAGGATACTTGGAAAGAATGAAAGGGTATTTGGGAAAATTCCTCCAGGGAAAAAATTAGATAGGGATTTTGAACAAACCATTGAGCTAGAATAAGGAGCTAAGACGGTCATCACCACACCTTACCAACACCTAAAACAGTTCAATGATGAAATTGAAAAGGAAATTTAAGAGTTGTTGGATATGGGTCACATTAGGCCTAGCTCAAGCCCGTTTTCATCTTCAGTTGTGTTGGTTCATGAGAATGCGCATTGAATACATGGCACTAAACAAGAAGACAATTAAAAGTATGTATCCCATTCCTAGGATTGATGAGTTTCTTGATGAGATCCATGGTACAATGTAATTTTCAAAGATTGATCTTCATTCAAGATACCATCAGATTCGGGTAAGGGAACATGATATCCAAAAAATGACCTTTAGGTGCCACTATGGCCATTATGAGTTTTTATTTATGCCTTTTGGGATAACTATCGCACCAACTACATTTCGATCTTGCATGAACCACATATTCAATAAAAAATTGAGGAAATATATCTTGGTATTCTTTGATGATCTGTTAATCTATAGAAAAACTTGGGAGGATCACCTCATGCATCTAGATCAAATTTTGAGCATCATGGAGGAGCAATACTTGTATGCCAAGGAGTCTAAATGTGAGTTTAGGATGATAGAAGTACTATATTTGGGGCATATTATTGGAGAAAAGGGGGTACAATTTCATAAAGAGAAGATACAAAACATATTGGATTGGGAAACACCCAGGAACATCACGGAGTTATGAGGATTTATTGGTATTTGCACATACTATAGGGGATTTGTTAAAGGGTTCTCACAACTTTGCGAGAACTTGACTTATCTAATGAGGAAAGTAGCATTTAAGTGGGCTGAAGTGGCCCAACAAAATTTTGACAAAATGAAGAAGGTAATGATAACTTTCCGGTCCCAGCATTACTAGATTTTTCTCATCCATTTATACTAGAGTGTGATGCATCGGGGGAAGGGATTGGGGTGGTCCTCATGCAAAAAAAACATCCTATTAATTTTGAAAGCATGAAACTAAGGGAACCCGAGTTATCATACACTATTTATGATAAGGATATGTTAGCTATTAGGCATGCGCCATATAAGTTCAAAAAATACTTGGTGGAAGCCAAGTTTATAGTCAGAACAAAACCTTTTTGGAGCAAAAGGACCTCAATGAAAGGAAACATAAGTGGGTAAGAAAATCCAAGACTATGATTTTGACATAGAGTTTGTTAAAGGGAAGAATAATGTTGTAGAAAATGCATTGTCTAGGAGGCCTATAACTTACGCTTTGTTAGAAATTTCGGTTGAATGGAAATCACATCTACTAGTAGAGTAGTCCAAAAACAAGTTTTGTTATGAGATTATGGATGGGAGAATTCAGGATGAGTGGTTTCGGATCTTAGATGACCTTATCTACTATAAGGGAATAATTTATGTAGTACCAAAATCCAAATTCAAAGAAAGGGTGCCAAGGGAATTTCATAATTCACCACTAGCTAGGCACCAAGGGTTCTTCAAAACTTACAGGAAGATTAGAGAGATGTTTGCATGGAAGGGCCTCAAATAAGATGTCATGCACTATGTTAGAGACTGCACAATTTGTCATCAAAACAAGGTAGAACATAGCCATCAAACAGGTTTATAGCAATCACTTCCCATCCCAACATATAAATGGGAAATCTTATCTATGGATTTTATCACAAGTTTACCTAAAGTGCAGGGAAAGTATGTCATTTTTGTAGTTGTGGATCGCTTGACCAAGTTTTCACTTTTATTCACCATATCCATAGAGTATAGCACATCTCAGGTAGAAATTTTTTTCTTCAGAGAAGTTTTTATATTGCACGGGTTTCCAAAGGATATTGTGAGTGATAGGGATAGAAGGTTCATGAGCACTTTTTGGAAGGAATTATTCAGGCTTGTGGGCACTAAATTGACTCCTAGCATGAGTTACCATCCTCAGACTGATGGAAAAACAAAAATAGTTAATAAATGGGTGGAAGGATACCTCAGGAATTATGTGGTAGGACAAAAAAGAGCATGCATTAAATGGCTTCATCTAGGGGATTATTGCTATAACACTACCCATCATAGATCCATTGGCATGACAACCTTTAGGGCATTGCATGGATATGATTCACTTACCTTCATAGAGGTTGCGCTTAGGGAAAAAAAGGATCCTATGGCTAAGGATTAGATCCAAGAAAGTCAGGAAATTCTTAGGCAGCTTAAAGACCATTTGTAGAGGGATAAAAACCAATAAAAGATCTATGCAAATAAAAATAGGGTAGAGCGCAGATTTGATTTGGGATATTTGGTCTATTTGAGGTTACAATCATACCACCATACATCAATCAAGAAAAATGGCATGGAAAAAGTCAAGCCTCATTTCTATGGTATTTACAGGGTGAGTCAAACATTTGGGGATGTAGCATATGAGATTGAATTCCCTTCAGGGAGAAAAATCCATAATGTATTCCACGTGTCATGCTTGAAGAAGGAATTGGGTCAACAAGTAACACTTACAAAGGTGATACCACCACTTGATGAGGAGGGCCAATTGATTTTAGTTCTTGAATATTTCTTGGAGGCCAGGAAGAAAAGGTCGAGAAACATAAGTATCAATGAGTATTTGATTAAATGGAATAATCTACCAATTGAGGATGCTTTTTGGGAGGGAGAATAGGCAGTGCAGCACATGGATTCATAATTTCTTGTGGGAAATCAATTTCAGGTAGGGTATACTATAATATCCCCTTCCATATGACCAAATATCTAAAGGAATTAGTAGCCTATTTGTTCCCACTAGTCTATAGTCCCACTAAAAAGAGGACTAAGGTGGACAAATTATGTCATTAAGGTGCTAAAGTCAAATTATTAAAGTGACATTGGATAATAAGGAAATAAATTTAATTGGATATTATGAGATAAGTGAAGAACTATAATTTATAAATCCAATTAATAATTTAAGTGAGAATTAGAATGACAAAGTATAAAGAGAAGATGAGAGAACCTCACTCCTCATTCTGGATCATTTTCTATTTGTAAATTGATCTCTGGAAGCTTGAGTGTTTTGAGGGTTTTTACTAGAAAAACCATAGAGATTAGCATAGAGGTGAAGTATCCCTCCTTAATTGGTCAAATCTTGGCCAAGGTGGTGAAATATTACACCCTCACCATTCTATCCAGATCATATCATTCTCGATTATCAATTGTGAATAAGGGCACACACTTGGAGGGTTTTCTACACAAAGGGCTCATTATTCATCCTTGGGTAGCTCGATTTGGCCTCTAGGGGTTGGATCTAGAAGATATCTTCACTTGGGTACATTTTCCATCATTGTAGTGACCTTTCTTGGTATTCTTGGAGGTTTTCAGTATTCATAATGATTTATTATCAGAGTTGGGAAAATTTCTTGAAGGAGGGCGCACTTGGGTGGAGAGATCCAATGATTTGTGTTCAGTTTTGTCATCTACAATAAGTGAAACTGCTCACATGAGCTAGCCATCATATTTTCTATAGGTTTACAACTATTTCATGAAGTTTGGGGCCTGATATAGTCCATGTAAATTGATAGGGTGCGCTACAACTAGTGAGGGTGCAACTAAGCTAAGAGATTCATCATTTTGGAGGAAGAGAAAGAGATTGATCTTGCAATTATTTATATTCTTCTATTGGAGGATTAAGGAAGCCCATATCTCTCTCTTCTATTGTATCTTGGAGGTGATATCAACCATGTATTCCATTCTTCTATATCTATTTCCATATATGCTCTTCTCTTATACTAAGTTCAGGTTATATATTAAATAAAATACAAATCTGAGTTTTTTGGCTATTCTTGTTGTTGTTTTTATGTATTTCATTTTTGTTTAAAGATCAATTATCATTGAAAACTATTTTTCAACCAAAAATAAACAATAAACCCCAAACACAAGCTCAACAAGCTACAATGCAATTTTTTTGGCACAACCCTTCAACCAAAAAAATTAAAAACTAAAAATATCCACATATATCCACTTGGGGATATTACATCCAACAACTGTTGTAACTTCTTCTTCACTTCATTCTCTTCTAGAACAAACTGTCTATAGAACCCAATATTTGCAATGGGGATTTTAGAAATACCTGTATTTCGTGCTCCACATCCCTCTTGGATGGTATCCCTTTAGTCTCCTTGAACACTCCTCTGTATTCCTATAACAAATCCTCCAACTTATGCTTTTTTTCTTTAGTACGCCCCTCCAAGGATGCCTTCACTCTCATTGACTCATCATCAGACTTATTTTCTCTTAAGAAAATAAAAAAATATTTATTAGTAGAACTAATCAACTTCTTGGCTTGGTTGGCACTTACTAGTGAGATATTTGACTTGATTTTATGCACATTAATGATGTAGGACTTACCATCCTTGATCAATGGATATTATTTATATATCTGCATGAATATTCAATCCCTGATATACATGTAAGGTATTCCAAACACTACTCCACATACATCAATGGGTATTGCATCTAATTCCACTTCATTAATAAAATCAACACTTATAGCAAATTTAATCTGACACTGTTTCATTACCTTTATCTTTCCATCCTTTCTTAACCAACCCAATGGATAGGGGATAGGATGATTTTGAACCTCCAATCCAAGCTTATTGACCATATCCGCTGCTATGAGATTAGCCTATGAACCAAAGTCGAACAAAGCATCTATCTTGGTCTTCTTGACCTGAATCTTGATGTGGAAGAGCTTGGTCATATTCTTCTCTTCCTAGTGATCAAGGCTAATTCGATTCACCTCCTTCTACAAATATGTGAAAACAATATTTTCATCAACATCCAATCTAATTTCAACCTGATAGCTTGAATCTTTGGATTGAAGGTTCTTTTTCTTTTCATCCTTCTTGTGATTCTTCGGTTTCATCTCTGGATAAAGTTTCCAACATTTTTCCTTAGTGTGGCCATCATTGTTGCAATGATTGCAATGGTTGCTGGGATCTTTAATCTATTGTGTAATGGTTTCTATCTTCTTATATTTTCTCCCTTTCCATTTCTTCTTCCCCTCCTTGGAATCTTCTTGGTGCTCTTTCTGTTTCAAACCACTTGGCTTCCCATTCTTTTGTCCTATGTTTTCCAGGTACTATTCCTGTACACAAGCCTCATCTATTGTCCTTCGCTTTAAGAGAATTGCCTACTTTTGTAGATGACTGTGTAAACCCCCCATATACTTCAGGAGTACATCTGGGTTCTTGTGAGAGATACCCAACATGATGGCCATGTTTTCGAACTCAGTGGTGTACTCTTGTACACTATGCCCCTTCCTATGTGTTGGCACAGGGGAATACCCAGGGTTCAACTCAAACAACACACCAACAAACCCTAACCACTGGTCCTTTCGGAAAAACCTGCGAAGCAGATGAAGTCTCACCCGAAGTAGTAATAGGGGGTTGCAGGACATAGGTGTCTACAACCAGGGGAAATGCAAAGTGATTCCATAACAACAACGCAATGTAACCTAGATATTATTTAACAACCTTACACTTAGCTTCACGAAGTTATCTTATGCCTCCTATCTTTAATAAGGAAATAACAATGCAATAACAATATAACAGATAACAAATAACACAACATCAACCATAAATAACAACAAGATTTACGTGGTTCACCCTCTCCCTAGGGTTACGTCCACAAAACTATGTTTCTTGATATAATAGATGAAAACATACAGTTCTATCTACGCACTTAGCTACATATCCTTCTCTCTCTTTCTCTTTCTCTCCCCTCCAAGCACACCCAGTTGCAGGGTCTATCTTTGCACCCAGTTGTAGGGTCTATCTTCGCACCCAGCTGAAGATCTAGAATACAAGAATACTCTTGCAACTGAACACTTCTCTCAATGAAAACAAAAATCGAAACCCTAATAACAACCAACCCCCTCAACTCTTCTAGACCTTTATTTATACATTTCATGACTCTTAGACAACCTTAGACCAAAGCCTAGGTGTCAAAACCCTAGGTCCATAACTCTAGGTGACAAAACCCTAGATGAAAAAACCCCAGGTCCACATGACCAACATTTTAAGGGCTTCACGAACATGTTCTTCCTTCTTCTCAATGAGGTGCTCCAAAGCACCCATTAGTATCTTCTTCCTCTTGCTGAGTTGTCCACGATCTATCATCTTTGATGCTTTGTCTTCCTTGATATTCTCTTTCAACAACTTGCTTTTCTTTACCTCATTCCTTCTTTTCTTCTTCTTTAACCACTTTGACCCTTCCTTGGTTTATGTTCCTTCTGCGCACTTCATACTTTGTCTTTCTTCATTAATCTTCACTTTCTTCCTTAATACATGAAAAAGGGCCAACAAGCCCCCAACACTCACATGTGACTCATCCTGAGTCACAACAATATTGATCTTTCTGTGTTACTTCGACTGCAGGCTGTGCGAAGCAGCTTGTGCTTTCTACTCTATCCCTGCACATCATGTGTAGACTATTTTTCTATGTCTGGTGTTAGCATCGGAAGTCACCCCTGGATTGCAACAGGAATAGAGCTCGACGCCCATCAGTTTATGTCACAATTTGTTTAATGGGGTGATCAAATGGAAGTTAACTCACAATGATGTGGTTCTAAATCTGAAACTAGGCCAAGCATGCATGGGCAAGTGAGGTCTTAGATGACTTCAGACAACGAGTTGTATTAAGGGTGAGTAGGGGGAAGACTTGTATAAGAGTAAAGCAGATGTCTGTCATAAACATCAGATTTCTAACAGACTGTAGAAGAAGGCATCTAAATGCAATATCTTCTTACATTCAAACACAAAACACTGGAGAATACAACAATGCGACAATAAATCCTTTATCATAACATGATTGCAATGGTTCACACGAATCAGTCGTTCACGAACTCTCTCAACATAAGATGAAAATTAGATGGAGTAAGGAGGAATGTCTGTCATAAAACAAGAAATCCCATATACAGATGCATGACCAGAGAACTAGAGTGATTTTAAAACTTTACAATCGGGAGCTTCGCTCTACCATCGATGCTTACAAAATACAAAAACTGAGCCTATATACTCAGGAGAATTCACCTAACAGAGGTGTGTTCAGTCATCCAAGGCATGGTGTCCCTTCAGCCGGATTTGGACGGATAACTTTCTTCAGACGCCACCTTAACTACGCATGGCTACTGTAGGGGAGATGGTTGTGACATTAAAGGCCAACATGGCGTGCATAGACTTTCTTTGATCAGATGAGGACCAACCATGACCCTTTGGTTAAAATCAACGTACAGGACCGTCTCAGGCAGATTGTCTACCGGAACCCCCATACCTTGCATTCAATAAGTGATCTGAGGCTTCAACTACCTTTGTTCACCTTCATTTAATTCTTTAGCGAGGACCAGGATCAAAATCAGGCTGAACTGATCTTGGCGGATGCGGTATTTTCCTCTGTGGAAAAACCTGACTCTTTGGCACCTTTGCATAACTCCTTTCCTTTCTCAAGTGACCCTGGGCTGTGACCCTGTGCTTATTCCCAAAGCGCTTTCAGCGTTCACGAATGGAAGGAGTTAATCCTTGTTTTTTGAAATCGCAATGGGCGAAACGCCGAGATGGATCAATCTGGTGCCACGTCTCCTGCTGAGATCTGACGGTCCTGAAACTTACTCGGTAATATTGTGGGCCCGGGACCTGGACTCTCTCAACACCTCACGCATCGAAATACAACAGAGCTAATCTTTGCGCCCCGAAGTCACGATGGGCGAAACGAAGAGGAAACTAATCGCACACCATGTGTCTCCTATATATGAACGACTGAGGCTGCTTCGCGTTACTGCGGGCCCGACTTTGGGCGCTTTCGGTGCTTTTGGGGTTCGGGGTTTCGGGATGTAGAACAACATAAAATCCTCACCCCTTGAACTCTTGAATTCCGAATCGCTGACGCGACTAGATCTCGTGCCACATGTCTTTGGATGGATGGCTGCTATCTTTCCTTTATGCAATATAGGATCTATCCATCGCGCCTAATCTCGGCGAAACTTCACTGTTTGTGATTTCCCGCCAATCGTTGATCTGCTCATATGTATGGATCCGGACCATTGACACCATAATTTTTCTTGCTCGCTTGATTTTAAGTCCGAAAAGGAATTCTTCCCTGCGCTGCGCTTGGGCACTCCTCGTGCAACCTGCAGACCTGGATATCTCGATGTCGAAGACAAGAAATGTCGCTAACATCTGGTACCCAATTTCAACTGCACCTGGTACCTTGACCCTTCTTCCTTGCTTTTACTGAGAGTTGCAAGGCAACTAGTTGTCACAGTACAACTTCAACCGACTCCCATTTACTAAACCATCCTTCCATTCTCCATTAAGGGTCTTCAACTACAGAACTCCTCCTTCTCTAACGTAGGCAACCTCGAATGGTCCAAGCCAATGTGTCCTGAACTTTCCTAGATGCTTCATGAACTTGTTGTCATATAGAATTACCAAGTCTCCTTGTTTAAATTATTTCTTCTTGATGTGTCTGTCATGGTAATCGTTTTCTCGTTATTTTTACACCTACTGATGAAATCCTGCAATGAACCTGTCTGATCTAGTTCCATCAACTGTGCAAGCCTGTATTGAACAACGTCGGTGTCATCCATACCTATAAATGTTGCAATTCTTAAACTAGGAACCAAATATTCCATAGGTACTACTACTTCTTGGACATAAACTAACTTAAATGGAGTCTTTGTTGTTAACTTTTTTCAAGTATATCGATAAGCCCATATGTTGGCACAGGGGCAGACCCAGGGTTTAACGCTTCAACAATGCACCAACAAAACCCAAACTACCGGTGCTTTCAGCAACACCTACGAAGCAGATGAATTCTCACCCAAGGTAGAGGCAGGGGTGGTTGCAGGACTCAAATTTCTGCAACCTAGCTGGGACACAGATCTGCGATTACACCACTCTAATAAAGCACTTAGCAGTTAACATTCATCAGTATTTAACCCTTATTCACATCGCAAATCCAAATCCTAATTACATAAAAATGCAATATTCAACCATATCTAACACATCTAAGCACTTAGTATGTGGAAAGAGATCATATCTAACATTAATTCACGTCACTAAGCACTTAATCTATCATACCAGATTCATCTAAACATTTATCACTACACTAAGCTTAAATCATATGAACAGTATAACAACCATAATGTAAAAAGAAACCATAACATAGGATATACGTGGTTCACCCCAACATGGGGCTACGTCCACCAACTCTTCTCTTCTTTATTATATTCTCTCAATCTTCTAAAAGAACATAGCCTAAAAACTCCACTCTACATAGGACAAGAGATCTGCATGCACCTCGCCAGATCCTCCTTCCCCAAGTTAGGTCACAACACAAAGTATTCTTACAGAGTCTGCACACTAGATTCTTAAAATCACTTGCACTTAGCTCTGTAAGTCTTAACACATAGTATTCACAAAGCCTCTAGCTCCCCACTAAGCTGATTCTACTAGGTCTCTTCACTTAGCACACTGGCCCTTCTTACATCACCTAAATTTCTATTTATACATTACAAAATGGGCCTAAACATGGGTAAAACCATGGTCCGACATCCCATACATGTTACATAAACCCTAATCCCAAAATTTCCCTAAAAATGGGTCAAGATCCCATGATCTGCACTTCGACTTGTGCTCTGCCTTCGACCAGCCTTTCGAAGTCCCAAAAAATCTCAAATATGACCAAGGTTCTCCAAAACTTGGTTAAGGGCCAACATGCCCCCAACACTCACCTGTGACTCATCCTGAGTTACTCTACTCTAGGTAACTCTACCTCAAATGCCTCGATCTTGGCTCAAGCTTCTTTGACCTGCTGCTTTGCCAAGGCTTCCTGCTCGAAGAAGTCCTAAATAACTACCTCGGTCACATGTCCTTCCAAGCATTGTTTGACTTTAGTGACTTCTTGTTATAGTTTTGTTCCTCATCCTTCAATCTCCTCAAAAAGTAGGCAAGCTGCATCTTGGATTGGCTGGAGCTTCTAAGTCACTTTCATGACTTTGCTTTGTATGGAATGGCCCTGTTGCTGAGTCATGCGCTGTTCTTGGGATGTTTTCATTCACTCGACTGTTGACAAGGGCTTCAACTGCACTTGTACTATTGCTGCTTGATTCTTTTCTTCTTGGAGCTGCGACTCCAGTTTCTTTAGTTCAGGGTCCTCGGTAAGGCGCTCATAATTCTTCGCACTTTGACTGCTAAGATGTTTACATTCCAAGGCTAATGCCTTGATTCTCTAGACTGCGCTTCGAGTGATTTCTTCGCTGGTATCGCACTTCCTATGGAGTGATTGGTACTGCTTGTAACTCCAATTCTGCTACTCTCTGTGGAAGTTGGATGGCTACAACAAGCTTCGCAACTTGGCTCTCCACTACATCTTCTTCTATCTGTTCTAAGCCAGTCATNAAACCCTAGAGATCAACACAGAGGTGAAAGATCCCTCCTTTCCACCCTCACCATTATATTCAGATAAGATCATTCTCAATTATTAGTTGTGAAGAAGGGCACACCCTTAGAGGGTTTTCAGTAGGAAGTACACACTATTCATCCTTGGGTAGCTCAATTTGTCCTTTGGGGTTTGTATCTGGAATATATCTTCACTTGGGTACATTTCACATCATTGGAGCGACCTTTATTGGTAAACTTGGGGGTTTTCAGTCTTTATAAGTATTTATTATTAGAGTTGGGTGAATTTTCTAAAGGAGGGTGCACTTGGGTAAAGAGATCCAATGATTTGTGGTCAGTTTTGTTATCTACATCAAGGGAAGATCCTCACATGAGCTAGCCATCACTGTCTCTATAATTTTACAACTATTTCATGAAGTTTTGGGGCCTGATATAGTCCATGCGAATTGATAGGGTGCGCTATAGACAATGAGGGTGTAACTTAGCTAAGATATTCATCATTTTGGAGGAAGGGAAAAAGATTGATCTTGCAATTCTTTGCATGATTCTATTGGAGGCTGAGGGAAGCCCATATCTCTCTCTTATATTGTATCTTAGAGGTGCTATCAACTACATATTCCATTATTCTGTATCTATTTCTAGATCTGGTCTTCTCTTGTACTGAGGTCAGCTTATACATTAAATAAAATACATATATGAGTTTTGTGTCTATTCTTGTTGTTGTTTCTCTATATTTCATTGTTGTTTAAAGATCCATGATCATTGAAAACTATTGTGCAACCAAAACTAAATAATAAACCCCAAACACAAGCTCAACAAGCTATAGTGCGAATTGTTTGGCACAACCCTTCAACCAAAAACATTATAAAATGAAAATATCCACATAGATCCACTTGGAGATATTTTAGTGGTATTAGAGCTTTTGAATTCTCCCAACCTATCAGGAATTGATGATGAGAGGGTACAATAGGAAGAAGAAGGATAAGGGTACTGAGTAGATAGAAACATAGATGGGGGAAAGATAGGAAGTAGGAGATGGTAATGAAAATGAAGTGTCTATTGAATTGGAAAGGATAACACAGGAACTACAATGTTCCATTAACAAGACACAATTTATCGTGCAACACCATTTGGATGAGACACAAGAGCGCTTATCCAAAGGGAAAGCTGATCTTAAATTATCCTTGATAGCTATTGAATAGGGACAGGAGCACTTGGTTACCACATTGGAAGCAAGGAAGGATATGATTACACATCTTCTCATGCATATGGTACATAATAGGGAACCACATAACAATGAAGGAAACATTGGGGCTAGTGGATCTCATGGAGGAGAAATGTATCACGTAGAGACTAGTGAAAAAATACATAATGAGGGGAAAATTCTATTTGGGGGCACAACCAATAGGGTGCCAGTGAGTAGCAGAGTCACGCCCATGCCTTACATGCCATGTTTTCTAGACACAAAACAAAAATATGCCAATGTCCCAGGGCATATGGAGATAGAGGACAACTTTGAAGAATATGAGAGGGAGTATGCAGCCTTGAGTGCAGGGTTCAGAAGACATGTTTCTTTAGGAGAGTATTGCAGAATCAAATACAGAGGAAGGAATAGATAATTTAATAGAAATAATAATGATCTTGTACGTAAGGAATGGAAAATGGAAATCCCCACATTCGTTGGAGCAACCAAATCTTATGCAAAGGCATGGGTACAAAAATTGGATGCATATATGTAGTTAAATCCCATGACGGAGATGGATGCAATCAAATTTTCCACCTTATACATGGAAAGAAATTCCCATGAGTAGTGGTACCATGGGATGACTACTTTGGGACATGCACACATTACTTCATATGAATATTTCACACAGAGAATCATAGACAAGTTTGACCAGGGAGATCCAAAAATTCATTTCTATGAGCTCACACAAATTAGGTAGACATGATCAGTGGAGGCATTCATTGAAGAGTTTCATATGTTAAAAGTCATGGTTCCATATGTGTCAAAACCTAGGTTGATTATTCTCTTTTTAGAGGGGATGATAGAGCCATTGCGTGGATGGGTCAACACTTTTAAGACTACTACCCTTCAGGATGTGATTTGAAAGACTATGGACCTAGAGGGGGATGATTCAATAAAAAAGGCTCATTTCAAGGCCACCAACTAATCCAAGGGGAAAAGATAAATGGATTATAGACAAAGGTAAAGAGAAATTGGATGAATTCACTAGAAGGGAGTTGAGAAGAAAATAACTATGCTGCACTTGTAAAGAACCATGGGAACTAGGGCATAGATGCATGTGAAAGAGGAAGATCCACTACATTGAGGTTCTTTCCGACTATGAAGAGGAAGTTGATGTAGGACAAATTAAAAATATCGAAGTGACCCAAAAATAAGAGGAGCCCACACATGGGGAAGAAGAAGATGATCCAATGCACAACCAGACAGGGATTAAGAAGGTTGTTATTGCATCCATTAGTGGGGTACCAAAATTCATCACTTTCAGGATGAAAATATTCCTTCTAGGAAAAAGGGTCACAATACTTATTTATGGTGGGGATTCCCACAACTTTATTGATGCTTCTTTGTTAAACATGAGACACTGCCCTAATGTTGAGTTTGAGGGCTTCTTAGTAGAGGTAGCAGGGGGACGCACCATGCCATGTGACATATATATTCCATAGATGATTCTTACCTTGGGACAATATAATTAGACACATGATATTTATATGATGGACCTACCAGAAAACAATGTTATACTTGGGGTTCAGTGCCTTATCACCTTAGGTCTTATTATTACAAATTACAAAAACATGGAGATGTCCTTGAATTCTGAAGAAGGAAAAAGGGTGACATTGAAGGAAATGATAGAGAATACTCCCAAGATAGTTTCATCAAAGTGCATGGAGGATATATTCAGGAAGGAGGACATGGATTATGAAGTAGAGTGTTTATTTTATGTGCAAACCAATTAGGAAGGGTGCCAACACTATTCACAAGACATACATAGGATACTTGGAAAGAATGAAAGGGTATTTGGGAAAATTCCTCCAGGGAAAAAATTAGATAGGGATTTTGAACAAACCATTGAGCTAGAATAAGGAGCTAAGACGGTCATCACCACACCTTACCAACACCTAAAACAGTTCAATGATGAAATTGAAAAGGAAATTTAAGAGTTGTTGGATATGGGTCACATTAGGCCTAGCTCAAGCCCGTTTTCATCTTCAGTTGTGTTGGTTCATGAGAATGCGCATTGAATACATGGCACTAAACAAGAAGACAATTAAAAGTATGTATCCCATTCCTAGGATTGATGAGTTTCTTGATGAGATCCATGGTACAATGTAATTTTCAAAGATTGATCTTCATTCAAGATACCATCAGATTCGGGTAAGGGAACATGATATCCAAAAAATGACCTTTAGGTGCCACTATGGCCATTATGAGTTTTTATTTATGCCTTTTGGGATAACTATCGCACCAACTACATTTCGATCTTGCATGAACCACATATTCAATAAAAAATTGAGGAAATATATCTTGGTATTCTTTGATGATCTGTTAATCTATAGAAAAACTTGGGAGGATCACCTCATGCATCTAGATCAAATTTTGAGCATCATGGAGGAGCAATACTTGTATGCCAAGGAGTCTAAATGTGAGTTTAGGATGATAGAAGTACTATATTTGGGGCATATTATTGGAGAAAAGGGGGTACAATTTCATAAAGAGAAGATACAAAACATATTGGATTGGGAAACACCCAGGAACATCACGGAGTTATGAGGATTTATTGGTATTTGCACATACTATAGGGGATTTGTTAAAGGGTTCTCACAACTTTGCGAGAACTTGACTTATCTAATGAGGAAAGTAGCATTTAAGTGGGCTGAAGTGGCCCAACAAAATTTTGACAAAATGAAGAAGGTAATGATAACTTTCCGGTCCCAGCATTACTAGATTTTTCTCATCCATTTATACTAGAGTGTGATGCATCGGGGGAAGGGATTGGGGTGGTCCTCATGCAAAAAAAACATCCTATTAATTTTGAAAGCATGAAACTAAGGGAACCCGAGTTATCATACACTATTTATGATAAGGATATGTTAGCTATTAGGCATGCGCCATATAAGTTCAAAAAATACTTGGTGGAAGCCAAGTTTATAGTCAGAACAAAACCTTTTTGGAGCAAAAGGACCTCAATGAAAGGAAACATAAGTGGGTAAGAAAATCCAAGACTATGATTTTGACATAGAGTTTGTTAAAGGGAAGAATAATGTTGTAGAAAATGCATTGTCTAGGAGGCCTATAACTTACGCTTTGTTAGAAATTTCGGTTGAATGGAAATCACATCTACTAGTAGAGTAGTCCAAAAACAAGTTTTGTTATGAGATTATGGATGGGAGAATTCAGGATGAGTGGTTTCGGATCTTAGATGACCTTATCTACTATAAGGGAATAATTTATGTAGTACCAAAATCCAAATTCAAAGAAAGGGTGCCAAGGGAATTTCATAATTCACCACTAGCTAGGCACCAAGGGTTCTTCAAAACTTACAGGAAGATTAGAGAGATGTTTGCATGGAAGGGCCTCAAATAAGATGTCATGCACTATGTTAGAGACTGCACAATTTGTCATCAAAACAAGGTAGAACATAGCCATCAAACAGGTTTATAGCAATCACTTCCCATCCCAACATATAAATGGGAAATCTTATCTATGGATTTTATCACAAGTTTACCTAAAGTGCAGGGAAAGTATGTCATTTTTGTAGTTGTGGATCGCTTGACCAAGTTTTCACTTTTATTCACCATATCCATAGAGTATAGCACATCTCAGGTAGAAATTTTTTTCTTCAGAGAAGTTTTTATATTGCACGGGTTTCCAAAGGATATTGTGAGTGATAGGGATAGAAGGTTCATGAGCACTTTTTGGAAGGAATTATTCAGGCTTGTGGGCACTAAATTGACTCCTAGCATGAGTTACCATCCTCAGACTGATGGAAAAACAAAAATAGTTAATAAATGGGTGGAAGGATACCTCAGGAATTATGTGGTAGGACAAAAAAGAGCATGCATTAAATGGCTTCATCTAGGGGATTATTGCTATAACACTACCCATCATAGATCCATTGGCATGACAACCTTTAGGGCATTGCATGGATATGATTCACTTACCTTCATAGAGGTTGCGCTTAGGGAAAAAAAGGATCCTATGGCTAAGGATTAGATCCAAGAAAGTCAGGAAATTCTTAGGCAGCTTAAAGACCATTTGTAGAGGGATAAAAACCAATAAAAGATCTATGCAAATAAAAATAGGGTAGAGCGCAGATTTGATTTGGGATATTTGGTCTATTTGAGGTTACAATCATACCACCATACATCAATCAAGAAAAATGGCATGGAAAAAGTCAAGCCTCATTTCTATGGTATTTACAGGGTGAGTCAAACATTTGGGGATGTAGCATATGAGATTGAATTCCCTTCAGGGAGAAAAATCCATAATGTATTCCACGTGTCATGCTTGAAGAAGGAATTGGGTCAACAAGTAACACTTACAAAGGTGATACCACCACTTGATGAGGAGGGCCAATTGATTTTAGTTCTTGAATATTTCTTGGAGGCCAGGAAGAAAAGGTCGAGAAACATAAGTATCAATGAGTATTTGATTAAATGGAATAATCTACCAATTGAGGATGCTTTTTGGGAGGGAGAATAGGCAGTGCAGCACATGGATTCATAATTTCTTGTGGGAAATCAATTTCAGGTAGGGTATACTATAATATCCCCTTCCATATGACCAAATATCTAAAGGAATTAGTAGCCTATTTGTTCCCACTAGTCTATAGTCCCACTAAAAAGAGGACTAAGGTGGACAAATTATGTCATTAAGGTGCTAAAGTCAAATTATTAAAGTGACATTGGATAATAAGGAAATAAATTTAATTGGATATTATGAGATAAGTGAAGAACTATAATTTATAAATCCAATTAATAATTTAAGTGAGAATTAGAATGACAAAGTATAAAGAGAAGATGAGAGAACCTCACTCCTCATTCTGGATCATTTTCTATTTGTAAATTGATCTCTGGAAGCTTGAGTGTTTTGAGGGTTTTTACTAGAAAAACCATAGAGATTAGCATAGAGGTGAAGTATCCCTCCTTAATTGGTCAAATCTTGGCCAAGGTGGTGAAATATTACACCCTCACCATTCTATCCAGATCATATCATTCTCGATTATCAATTGTGAATAAGGGCACACACTTGGAGGGTTTTCTACACAAAGGGCTCATTATTCATCCTTGGGTAGCTCGATTTGGCCTCTAGGGGTTGGATCTAGAAGATATCTTCACTTGGGTACATTTTCCATCATTGTAGTGACCTTTCTTGGTATTCTTGGAGGTTTTCAGTATTCATAATGATTTATTATCAGAGTTGGGAAAATTTCTTGAAGGAGGGCGCACTTGGGTGGAGAGATCCAATGATTTGTGTTCAGTTTTGTCATCTACAATAAGTGAAACTGCTCACATGAGCTAGCCATCATATTTTCTATAGGTTTACAACTATTTCATGAAGTTTGGGGCCTGATATAGTCCATGTAAATTGATAGGGTGCGCTACAACTAGTGAGGGTGCAACTAAGCTAAGAGATTCATCATTTTGGAGGAAGAGAAAGAGATTGATCTTGCAATTATTTATATTCTTCTATTGGAGGATTAAGGAAGCCCATATCTCTCTCTTCTATTGTATCTTGGAGGTGATATCAACCATGTATTCCATTCTTCTATATCTATTTCCATATATGCTCTTCTCTTATACTAAGTTCAGGTTATATATTAAATAAAATACAAATCTGAGTTTTTTGGCTATTCTTGTTGTTGTTTTTATGTATTTCATTTTTGTTTAAAGATCAATTATCATTGAAAACTATTTTTCAACCAAAAATAAACAATAAACCCCAAACACAAGCTCAACAAGCTACAATGCAATTTTTTTGGCACAACCCTTCAACCAAAAAAATTAAAAACTAAAAATATCCACATATATCCACTTGGGGATATTACATCCAACAACTGTTGTAACTTCTTCTTCACTTCATTCTCTTCTAGAACAAACTGTCTATAGAACCCAATATTTGCAATGGGGATTTTAGAAATACCTGTATTTCGTGCTCCACATCCCTCTTGGATGGTATCCCTTTAGTCTCCTTGAACACTCCTCTGTATTCCTATAACAAATCCTCCAACTTATGCTTTTTTTCTTTAGTACGCCCCTCCAAGGATGCCTTCACTCTCATTGACTCATCATCAGACTTATTTTCTCTTAAGAAAATAAAAAAATATTTATTAGTAGAACTAATCAACTTCTTGGCTTGGTTGGCACTTACTAGTGAGATATTTGACTTGATTTTATGCACATTAATGATGTAGGACTTACCATCCTTGATCAATGGATATTATTTATATATCTGCATGAATATTCAATCCCTGATATACATGTAAGGTATTCCAAACACTACTCCACATACATCAATGGGTATTGCATCTAATTCCACTTCATTAATAAAATCAACACTTATAGCAAATTTAATCTGACACTGTTTCATTACCTTTATCTTTCCATCCTTTCTTAACCAACCCAATGGATAGGGGATAGGATGATTTTGAACCTCCAATCCAAGCTTATTGACCATATCCGCTGCTATGAGATTAGCCTATGAACCAAAGTCGAACAAAGCATCTATCTTGGTCTTCTTGACCTGAATCTTGATGTGGAAGAGCTTGGTCATATTCTTCTCTTCCTAGTGATCAAGGCTAATTCGATTCACCTCCTTCTACAAATATGTGAAAACAATATTTTCATCAACATCCAATCTAATTTCAACCTGATAGCTTGAATCTTTGGATTGAAGGTTCTTTTTCTTTTCATCCTTCTTGTGATTCTTCGGTTTCATCTCTGGATAAAGTTTCCAACATTTTTCCTTAGTGTGGCCATCATTGTTGCAATGATTGCAATGGTTGCTGGGATCTTTAATCTATTGTGTAATGGTTTCTATCTTCTTATATTTTCTCCCTTTCCATTTCTTCTTCCCCTCCTTGGAATCTTCTTGGTGCTCTTTCTGTTTCAAACCACTTGGCTTCCCATTCTTTTGTCCTATGTTTTCCAGGTACTATTCCTGTACACAAGCCTCATCTATTGTCCTTCGCTTTAAGAGAATTGCCTACTTTTGTAGATGACTGTGTAAACCCCCCATATACTTCAGGAGTACATCTGGGTTCTTGTGAGAGATACCCAACATGATGGCCATGTTTTCGAACTCAGTGGTGTACTCTTGTACACTATGCCCCTTCCTATGTGTTGGCACAGGGGAATACCCAGGGTTCAACTCAAACAACACACCAACAAACCCTAACCACTGGTCCTTTCGGAAAAACCTGCGAAGCAGATGAAGTCTCACCCGAAGTAGTAATAGGGGGTTGCAGGACATAGGTGTCTACAACCAGGGGAAATGCAAAGTGATTCCATAACAACAACGCAATGTAACCTAGATATTATTTAACAACCTTACACTTAGCTTCACGAAGTTATCTTATGCCTCCTATCTTTAATAAGGAAATAACAATGCAATAACAATATAACAGATAACAAATAACACAACATCAACCATAAATAACAACAAGATTTACGTGGTTCACCCTCTCCCTAGGGTTACGTCCACAAAACTATGTTTCTTGATATAATAGATGAAAACATACAGTTCTATCTACGCACTTAGCTACATATCCTTCTCTCTCTTTCTCTTTCTCTCCCCTCCAAGCACACCCAGTTGCAGGGTCTATCTTTGCACCCAGTTGTAGGGTCTATCTTCGCACCCAGCTGAAGATCTAGAATACAAGAATACTCTTGCAACTGAACACTTCTCTCAATGAAAACAAAAATCGAAACCCTAATAACAACCAACCCCCTCAACTCTTCTAGACCTTTATTTATACATTTCATGACTCTTAGACAACCTTAGACCAAAGCCTAGGTGTCAAAACCCTAGGTCCATAACTCTAGGTGACAAAACCCTAGATGAAAAAACCCCAGGTCCACATGACCAACATTTTAAGGGCTTCACGAACATGTTCTTCCTTCTTCTCAATGAGGTGCTCCAAAGCACCCATTAGTATCTTCTTCCTCTTGCTGAGTTGTCCACGATCTATCATCTTTGATGCTTTGTCTTCCTTGATATTCTCTTTCAACAACTTGCTTTTCTTTACCTCATTCCTTCTTTTCTTCTTCTTTAACCACTTTGACCCTTCCTTGGTTTATGTTCCTTCTGCGCACTTCATACTTTGTCTTTCTTCATTAATCTTCACTTTCTTCCTTAATACATGAAAAAGGGCCAACAAGCCCCCAACACTCACATGTGACTCATCCTGAGTCACAACAATATTGATCTTTCTGTGTTACTTCGACTGCAGGCTGTGCGAAGCAGCTTGTGCTTTCTACTCTATCCCTGCACATCATGTGTAGACTATTTTTCTATGTCTGGTGTTAGCATCGGAAGTCACCCCTGGATTGCAACAGGAATAGAGCTCGACGCCCATCAGTTTATGTCACAATTTGTTTAATGGGGTGATCAAATGGAAGTTAACTCACAATGATGTGGTTCTAAATCTGAAACTAGGCCAAGCATGCATGGGCAAGTGAGGTCTTAGATGACTTCAGACAACGAGTTGTATTAAGGGTGAGTAGGGGGAAGACTTGTATAAGAGTAAAGCAGATGTCTGTCATAAACATCAGATTTCTAACAGACTGTAGAAGAAGGCATCTAAATGCAATATCTTCTTACATTCAAACACAAAACACTGGAGAATACAACAATGCGACAATAAATCCTTTATCATAACATGATTGCAATGGTTCACACGAATCAGTCGTTCACGAACTCTCTCAACATAAGATGAAAATTAGATGGAGTAAGGAGGAATGTCTGTCATAAAACAAGAAATCCCATATACAGATGCATGACCAGAGAACTAGAGTGATTTTAAAACTTTACAATCGGGAGCTTCGCTCTACCATCGATGCTTACAAAATACAAAAACTGAGCCTATATACTCAGGAGAATTCACCTAACAGAGGTGTGTTCAGTCATCCAAGGCATGGTGTCCCTTCAGCCGGATTTGGACGGATAACTTTCTTCAGACGCCACCTTAACTACGCATGGCTACTGTAGGGGAGATGGTTGTGACATTAAAGGCCAACATGGCGTGCATAGACTTTCTTTGATCAGATGAGGACCAACCATGACCCTTTGGTTAAAATCAACGTACAGGACCGTCTCAGGCAGATTGTCTACCGGAACCCCCATACCTTGCATTCAATAAGTGATCTGAGGCTTCAACTACCTTTGTTCACCTTCATTTAATTCTTTAGCGAGGACCAGGATCAAAATCAGGCTGAACTGATCTTGGCGGATGCGGTATTTTCCTCTGTGGAAAAACCTGACTCTTTGGCACCTTTGCATAACTCCTTTCCTTTCTCAAGTGACCCTGGGCTGTGACCCTGTGCTTATTCCCAAAGCGCTTTCAGCGTTCACGAATGGAAGGAGTTAATCCTTGTTTTTTGAAATCGCAATGGGCGAAACGCCGAGATGGATCAATCTGGTGCCACGTCTCCTGCTGAGATCTGACGGTCCTGAAACTTACTCGGTAATATTGTGGGCCCGGGACCTGGACTCTCTCAACACCTCACGCATCGAAATACAACAGAGCTAATCTTTGCGCCCCGAAGTCACGATGGGCGAAACGAAGAGGAAACTAATCGCACACCATGTGTCTCCTATATATGAACGACTGAGGCTGCTTCGCGTTACTGCGGGCCCGACTTTGGGCGCTTTCGGTGCTTTTGGGGTTCGGGGTTTCGGGATGTAGAACAACATAAAATCCTCACCCCTTGAACTCTTGAATTCCGAATCGCTGACGCGACTAGATCTCGTGCCACATGTCTTTGGATGGATGGCTGCTATCTTTCCTTTATGCAATATAGGATCTATCCATCGCGCCTAATCTCGGCGAAACTTCACTGTTTGTGATTTCCCGCCAATCGTTGATCTGCTCATATGTATGGATCCGGACCATTGACACCATAATTTTTCTTGCTCGCTTGATTTTAAGTCCGAAAAGGAATTCTTCCCTGCGCTGCGCTTGGGCACTCCTCGTGCAACCTGCAGACCTGGATATCTCGATGTCGAAGACAAGAAATGTCGCTAACATCTGGTACCCAATTTCAACTGCACCTGGTACCTTGACCCTTCTTCCTTGCTTTTACTGAGAGTTGCAAGGCAACTAGTTGTCACAGTACAACTTCAACCGACTCCCATTTACTAAACCATCCTTCCATTCTCCATTAAGGGTCTTCAACTACAGAACTCCTCCTTCTCTAACGTAGGCAACCTCGAATGGTCCAAGCCAATGTGTCCTGAACTTTCCTAGATGCTTCATGAACTTGTTGTCATATAGAATTACCAAGTCTCCTTGTTTAAATTATTTCTTCTTGATGTGTCTGTCATGGTAATCGTTTTCTCGTTATTTTTACACCTACTGATGAAATCCTGCAATGAACCTGTCTGATCTAGTTCCATCAACTGTGCAAGCCTGTATTGAACAACGTCGGTGTCATCCATACCTATAAATGTTGCAATTCTTAAACTAGGAACCAAATATTCCATAGGTACTACTACTTCTTGGACATAAACTAACTTAAATGGAGTCTTTGTTGTTAACTTTTTTCAAGTATATCGATAAGCCCATATGTTGGCACAGGGGCAGACCCAGGGTTTAACGCTTCAACAATGCACCAACAAAACCCAAACTACCGGTGCTTTCAGCAACACCTACGAAGCAGATGAATTCTCACCCAAGGTAGAGGCAGGGGTGGTTGCAGGACTCAAATTTCTGCAACCTAGCTGGGACACAGATCTGCGATTACACCACTCTAATAAAGCACTTAGCAGTTAACATTCATCAGTATTTAACCCTTATTCACATCGCAAATCCAAATCCTAATTACATAAAAATGCAATATTCAACCATATCTAACACATCTAAGCACTTAGTATGTGGAAAGAGATCATATCTAACATTAATTCACGTCACTAAGCACTTAATCTATCATACCAGATTCATCTAAACATTTATCACTACACTAAGCTTAAATCATATGAACAGTATAACAACCATAATGTAAAAAGAAACCATAACATAGGATATACGTGGTTCACCCCAACATGGGGCTACGTCCACCAACTCTTCTCTTCTTTATTATATTCTCTCAATCTTCTAAAAGAACATAGCCTAAAAACTCCACTCTACATAGGACAAGAGATCTGCATGCACCTCGCCAGATCCTCCTTCCCCAAGTTAGGTCACAACACAAAGTATTCTTACAGAGTCTGCACACTAGATTCTTAAAATCACTTGCACTTAGCTCTGTAAGTCTTAACACATAGTATTCACAAAGCCTCTAGCTCCCCACTAAGCTGATTCTACTAGGTCTCTTCACTTAGCACACTGGCCCTTCTTACATCACCTAAATTTCTATTTATACATTACAAAATGGGCCTAAACATGGGTAAAACCATGGTCCGACATCCCATACATGTTACATAAACCCTAATCCCAAAATTTCCCTAAAAATGGGTCAAGATCCCATGATCTGCACTTCGACTTGTGCTCTGCCTTCGACCAGCCTTTCGAAGTCCCAAAAAATCTCAAATATGACCAAGGTTCTCCAAAACTTGGTTAAGGGCCAACATGCCCCCAACACTCACCTGTGACTCATCCTGAGTTACTCTACTCTAGGTAACTCTACCTCAAATGCCTCGATCTTGGCTCAAGCTTCTTTGACCTGCTGCTTTGCCAAGGCTTCCTGCTCGAAGAAGTCCTAAATAACTACCTCGGTCACATGTCCTTCCAAGCATTGTTTGACTTTAGTGACTTCTTGTTATAGTTTTGTTCCTCATCCTTCAATCTCCTCAAAAAGTAGGCAAGCTGCATCTTGGATTGGCTGGAGCTTCTAAGTCACTTTCATGACTTTGCTTTGTATGGAATGGCCCTGTTGCTGAGTCATGCGCTGTTCTTGGGATGTTTTCATTCACTCGACTGTTGACAAGGGCTTCAACTGCACTTGTACTATTGCTGCTTGATTCTTTTCTTCTTGGAGCTGCGACTCCAGTTTCTTTAGTTCAGGGTCCTCGGTAAGGCGCTCATAATTCTTCGCACTTTGACTGCTAAGATGTTTACATTCCAAGGCTAATGCCTTGATTCTCTAGACTGCGCTTCGAGTGATTTCTTCGCTGGTATCGCACTTCCTATGGAGTGATTGGTACTGCTTGTAACTCCAATTCTGCTACTCTCTGTGGAAGTTGGATGGCTACAACAAGCTTCGCAACTTGGCTCTCCACTACATCTTCTTCTATCTGTTCTAAGCCAGTCATAGAGCGAAGTTCTTTGTTGACTGGATCTTTAACTCCAACCTGATCCATGAGTAGTTGTTCTTTGTCTTTCTGGATTTGCGCTTTATCCTATTCGAACTTGATTCGACCTCTTCTTATATAGGCTGAAGAGGGGAAGAGGAGAAGCTCGAAATAGTAACATGATTGCATGCATTCATCATAACTCAACTTCATACGTTAGTTCGAACTTAGAACTAGACTTGATATTGGTTACAACTCAACATTACACTTTAGTTCAAACTTTAGAACTAGAATTGAGATTGGTTACAACTCAACATTACACTTTAGTTCGAACTTAGAAATAGACTTGAGACTGACATGCTTTAGTTCGAACTTAGAACTAGACTTAAGACTTTAGTTGCAACTCAACATTACACTTTAGTTNCCTCAAATTCCTCGATCTTGGCTCAAGCTTCTTTGACCTGCTACTTTGCCAAGGCTTCCTGCTCGAAGAAGTCCTAAATAATTACCTCGGTCACATGTCCTTCCAAGCGTTGTTTGACTTTAGTGACTTCTTGTTATAGTTTTGTTCCTCGTCCTTCAATCTCCTCAAAAAGTAGGCAAGCTGCATCCTGGACTGGCTGGATCTTCTAAGTCACTTCCATGACTTTGCTTTGTATGGAATGGCCCTGTTGCTGAGCCGTGCACTGTTCTTGGGATGTTTTCATCCACTCGACTGTTGACAAGGGCTTCAACTGCGCTTGTACTATTGCTGCTTGATTCTTTTCTTCTTGGAGCTGCGACTCCAGTGTCTTTAATTCAAGGTCCTTGGTAAGGCGCTCATAATTCTCCGCACTTTGACTGCTAAGATGTTTACATTCCAAGGCTAATGCCTTGATTCTCTAGACTGCGCTTCGAGTGATTTCTTCGCTGGTATCGCACTTCCTATGGAGTGCTTGGTACTGCTTGTAACTCCAATTCTGCTACTCTCTGTGGAAGTTGGATGGCTACAACAAGCTTCGCAACTTGGCTCTCCACTACATCTTCTTCTATCTGTTCTAAGCCAGTCATAGAGCGAAGTTCTTTGTTGACTGGATCTTTAACTCCAACCTGATCCATGAGTAGTTGTTCTTTGTCTTTCTGGATTTGCGCTTTATCCTATTCGAACTTGATTCGACCTCTTCTTATATAGGCTGAAGAGGGGAAGAGGAGAAGCTCGAAATAGTAACATGATTGCATGCATTCATCATAACTCAACTTCATACGTTAGTTCGAACTTAGAACTAGACTTGATATTGGTTACAACTCAACATTACACTTTAGTTCAAACTTTAGAACTAGAATTGAGATTGGTTACAACTCAACATTACACTTTAGTTCGAACTTAGAAATAGACTTGAGACTGACATGCTTTAGTTCGAACTTAGAACTAGACTTAAGACTTTAGTTGCAACTCAACATTACACTTTAGTTCTAAGATAGAACTAGACTCAAGACTTTAGTTGCAACTCAACATTACTAAAAGTAGAACTAGACTCAAGACTTTAGTTGCAACTCAACATTACTAAAAGTAGAACTAGACTCAAGACTTTAGTTGCAACTCAACATTACACTTTAGTTCTAGACTCAATATTTTAGTTGCAACTCAACATTACTAAAAATAGAACTAGACTCAAGACTTTAGTTGCAACTCAACATTACACTTTAGTTATAACATAGAACTAGACTCAAGACTTTAGTTACAACTCTTGAAAAGGAAATTCGAAATTCTCTTCATGGTGGATAATGTTTACACGTGCCAACGCACTAGATCAATACAATTACATCATTTGCAATATTAGGAATATCATTTGTTTCTAGCTCATAGG
>JZKD02S1962166.1:9203-65414 GCA_000966675.3 Picea glauca
AAATGGTTGAATATGTTCGAAGGGTATTTTTCGGTCCACAATTTTTTTGATAGGGAAAATATCACTTTTTCACTCCTCAAGGTTGTTCCCCATGTTAAAGGATGGTGGGATACTTACTCTGAGCAAAGGGTCGTAAAGGAATCTGCAATGTTTGTGGTGGCCCCTACATGGGATTCCTTTTGGGATGCCATTAAAGAACAATACTACCCTTTTGGAAGCTACAAGGATGAGTACACCAGATGGACCACCCTACGTCAAGAAAGGGACCAGACAGTACCAGATTTCACCAATATCTTCCATACACTATGCACCAAATTGGGTATCAAAGTCTCGAAGCGTTATGTAGTTCTCAAATACCACTATTGTTTGCATAGATACATTAAAAAAGAAATGGAGTTTCTAGACATCGCCTCATTGGGCACAACTTATAGTTACTCTGTCAAGATCGAGCATAAATTTAAGTAGAAAAAGGTGAGATTTTGGATTTGCAAACCCCTCACAGCCAAATTAGGGAAAAGGTGGCCCCAACCCACACAGCAAGGGACCAAGTCAAGATGGTCACCCTAAATACAACCAGTCCAAGCCGCAACACAAGAATGGAAATCAGAAGATGAAGAAGGACACGGGAAAATGGTGTGAGCACCATAAAATCCCTTGGCACACAACCAAAGAATGTCACTCCAAGCAGTCACTCATGGTCGAACTGAAGGATTTCAAGTCAGAGGTTGATTCTGATTCCAAATCAAATCTTGAAGGAGGGACGCGAATTATGGATGTTGAACCCAGTGCCACTGTCTCTACCACCAAATTTCAGCCAAGTGAAACAGAAGAACCAAAGGAAGGGGAATGCCTCTTTCACTCATAGATGTGGATAAAGAGGCCTCCGCTTCACTTCATTGTCGATAGCAGTAGTCAGAAGAACCTAATTTGAGTGGAGGTTGTCAAGCGGATGGACCTGCCAACGACACTGCAACTGCATCCCTACACCATCAATTGGATTAACCAAGGAATATATCTATGTGTCAGCCAACAATGTCATCGGCCCTATGGCATCAAGCCTTTCAAAGATGAGGTACTGTGTGACATTTCTCCCCTTGAAGTTTGTGATGTTCTTTCAGGAACCATATTTTTGGAAGCATCATGTTGTGTATGATTCTAGACCCCACAGTGTTATTATTACTTTGGGTAGACAATTGTAAAGGATACCATAGGTAGCGCCACCTACTGCTATTTCTTTAATCTTTGATAATAAATGTACTAAGGTCATTTCATAGACCGAGAAGTTCATCTTCTTTGTGATCTGTGCTCACAGTAAGAAAAAGGTCGTCGCACATCTGTGGCCTCTACATAGAGCCTCTCTTTGCAACAAAAGCAAGTGGACATGATCATGGAAGAATACAGAGACATCTTCTCCTCACCTATAGGGGTACCGACACACTGCCAAGTCAAGCATCCAATTTATCTGACCCATGACGCACCTCTACCTAATGGACGAGTCTATTGACACTCGCTGCTGGAAATTGGTGAAATCATGCGTTATATCCAAGAGCTTCTTCAAAAGGGGCATATTAGACCCAACTCATCCCCTTACAAAAGCTCAATTGTACTGGTGCAGAAGAAGGACGAGACTTAGAGACTCTGCATTAATTACAGAGCCTTAAAAAAATCACAGTCAGGAACCGGTACCCCATTCCCAGGATTGATGACCTTCTTGACCAACTCAAGGGGGAAAAGTTCTTTAGCAAGATTGACCTAAATTATGGCTACCACCAGGTTCCCATCGATCCAAATGATGTATGGAAGACAACCTTCAAATCTAAAGAAGGTCTATTCGAATGGCTAGTCATNAAATGGTTGAATATGTTCGAAGGGTATTTTTCGGTCCACAATTTTTTTGATAGGGAAAATATCACTTTTTCACTCCTCAAGGTTGTTCCCCATGTTAAAGGATGGTGGGATACTTACTCTGAGCAAAGGGTCGTAAAGGAATCTGCAATGTTTGTGGTGGCCCCTACATGGGATTCCTTTTGGGATGCCATTAAAGAACAATACTACCCTTTTGGAAGCTACAAGGATGAGTACACCAGATGGACCACCCTACGTCAAGAAAGGGACCAGACAGTACCAGATTTCACCAATATCTTCCATACACTATGCACCAAATTGGGTATCAAAGTCTCGAAGCGTTATGTAGTTCTCAAATACCACTATTGTTTGCATAGATACATTAAAAAAGAAATGGAGTTTCTAGACATCGCCTCATTGGGCACAACTTATAGTTACTCTGTCAAGATCGAGCATAAATTTAAGTAGAAAAAGGTGAGATTTTGGATTTGCAAACCCCTCACAGCCAAATTAGGGAAAAGGTGGCCCCAACCCACACAGCAAGGGACCAAGTCAAGATGGTCACCCTAAATACAACCAGTCCAAGCCGCAACACAAGAATGGAAATCAGAAGATGAAGAAGGACACGGGAAAATGGTGTGAGCACCATAAAATCCCTTGGCACACAACCAAAGAATGTCACTCCAAGCAGTCACTCATGGTCGAACTGAAGGATTTCAAGTCAGAGGTTGATTCTGATTCCAAATCAAATCTTGAAGGAGGGACGCGAATTATGGATGTTGAACCCAGTGCCACTGTCTCTACCACCAAATTTCAGCCAAGTGAAACAGAAGAACCAAAGGAAGGGGAATGCCTCTTTCACTCATAGATGTGGATAAAGAGGCCTCCGCTTCACTTCATTGTCGATAGCAGTAGTCAGAAGAACCTAATTTGAGTGGAGGTTGTCAAGCGGATGGACCTGCCAACGACACTGCAACTGCATCCCTACACCATCAATTGGATTAACCAAGGAATATATCTATGTGTCAGCCAACAATGTCATCGGCCCTATGGCATCAAGCCTTTCAAAGATGAGGTACTGTGTGACATTTCTCCCCTTGAAGTTTGTGATGTTCTTTCAGGAACCATATTTTTGGAAGCATCATGTTGTGTATGATTCTAGACCCCACAGTGTTATTATTACTTTGGGTAGACAATTGTAAAGGATACCATAGGTAGCGCCACCTACTGCTATTTCTTTAATCTTTGATAATAAATGTACTAAGGTCATTTCATAGACCGAGAAGTTCATCTTCTTTGTGATCTGTGCTCATAGTAAGAAAAAGGTCATCGCACATCTATGGCCTCTACATAGAGCCTCTCTTTGCAACAAAAGCAAGTGGACATGATCATGGAAGAATACAGAGACATCTTCTCCTCACCTATAGGGGTACCGACACACTGCCAAGTAAAGCATCCAATTTATCTGACCCATGACGCACCTCTACCTAATGGATGAGTCTATTGACACTCGCTGTTGGAAATTGGTGAAATCATGCGTTATATCCAAGAGCTTCTTCAAAAGGGGCATATTAGACCCAACTCCTCCCCTTACAAAAGCTCAATTGTACTGGTGCAGAAGAAGGACGAGACTTAGAGACTCTGCATTAATTACAGAGCCTTAAAAAAAATCACAGTCAGGAACCGGTACCCCATTCCCAGGATTGATGACCTTCTTGACCAACTCAAGGGGGAAAAGTTCTTTAGCAATATTGACCTAAATTATGGCTACCACCAGGTTCCCATCGAGCCAACTGATGTATGGAAGACAACCTTCAAATCTAAAGAAGGTCTATTCGAATGGCTAGTCATGCCCTTTGGCTTAACAAATGCACCAACCACTTTCATGAGGTTGATGGATGATGTATTGAGACCCTTCACCAACTCCTTTGTGGTGGTATATTTGGATGACATCCTCATCTTCAACAGAATGTGGGAGGAGCACATGTGGCATATTCAACAAGTTTTGAGCACTCTGCAGAAACACAAGCTATATGCCAACTTGGAAAATTTATCTTTTGGAATGAACGGGGTCCAATACTTGGGCTACATTGTTGATGAGCATGGGGTACATGTTGATCCAACTAAGATCAAAGTCATCCATGACTGGCCAACCCCAACCACATTGACCGAGCTTCATATCTTCTTGGGACTAGCCAACTTCTACCGATGGTTCATGTTGGGATTCTCCCATATTGCATGGGCTCTCAGCTAGGTGACCAAGGGTGGTGGAAGGGACAAGTTCATGTGGGGGAAGGAACAACAATGAGCATTCGATGATCTAAAGAATCACTTGTGCTCACCTCCAGTACTCTCCTTACCCAATCTACAACAACCATTCGAGATTGAGACCGATGCATCTGACTATGTTGTGGGTGCAATTCTCACTCAACACAGTCATACAGTGGCATACCATAGTGAGACACTCTCAGATACTATCCGGAAATACCCCACCTATGACAAGGAAATGTATTCCATTGTACAAGCCTTTCGTCAATCGAAAAATTACATTCTAGGAAAGGAGACGATCATACACATTGATCACAAGCCTCTGAAGTTCATACAGACACAGGGGAAATTGTAGAACAACTGCCATCAAAAGTGGTCCACCCACTTGTAGCAGTTCCATCTCAACATCAAGTATAAGACAGGTATCTCAAATCATGTCACTGATTGTCTCAATCACATTCGGGACGAACTATTATGCCACCTGGTCCATCTATGTTCTCCTACAAGTGAGCGTGCAAAGTTGATTTGGGAAGCCCACTACAGTCGAATGACAAGACATTTTCTCGTGAAGAAAACGATGATCGTTCTTTAGAAAAAAAAAAAATTTGTCCAAAACTTTGAGAGGACATCAACAAGTATATCAAATCTTGCACTTCCTATGTCATTTCCAAGCCAACCATCAAGAAGCAAGGCATATACACCCCTCTTCCTACTCCTTAGAAGCCTTGGGAATCCATCTCAATGGATTACATGTCTGGCCTTCCATCCACCAAGAAAGGAAATGACTATGTATTTGTGGTCGTTGATCAGTTTTTGAAGATGGCCATCCTCACAGCCTGCAAGAAGAATATCACAATGGCAGATATTGCCAAGCTCTTCTTTGAACGAGTGTCGGTCCACTTTGGGATACCACAGACCATCATATTTGACTAGGACAACAAGTTCCTCGACACATTTTGGTTGAGTCTTTGGTCATTGTTGGACACCAAGTTGACAAAATCCACTACTTTCCACCCCCAAACAAACGACCAAACACAGGTTGTCAATCGGATGATTGTGCACATCTTGCGCATGTACAAATATAAGCATCCACATACATGGGACAAGAGTCTCCTCTATGTTCAACACAGTTACAATAGGGCTCTCCATAGCTCCATCGACCATACCCCATTTCAGGTGGGGCTAAGATTCCAACCCTTGGGACCCATTGATGTTGCACTTCATCTTTACACCACATAGACACACTCTTCCCATGATCAGTCTACGATCGACAAAGCCACAAGATTCATTGAGTGGATTCAATACATCTGCCAACATGTCCAAGGTATTTTGTAGAAATCTAATGCTAATTACAAGAAACGCCATGATCAACACATGGTACCACACCATTTTTAGGTTCGCAACAAATTCTGGTTACATTTACAGAAGAAGCGTCTCACAGGGCCCCATCAAAATCTCAGCCCACTTCGATATGGGCCTTACACTATCATCAAGGTTGTGGGTTGAAATTTTTTTGAGCTCAACACTCCACCATTCCTTTCCCTGCACCCAGTGTTCAATGTGGACCTCCTTCGACCATATTTTCCACCATTATTGGACACCTCATAAATCATAGAACAATTGACACACACAGAGCTCAACCCTGACTGCATGGAACAAACATCCACTGATCAGATAGTGGACACACAGGTCAAGGGCACTCACCGATAGAGGATCCAAGGCAAGTGGCTCACCTGGGGCCAAATCTAGCAGAAGTTTCCTCACCTGATGTGGGAGCTCAATGCAATGGAGACCATTGCTTCCTAAGGGGGTAGGATTGATCTAGTTGGCTATTGGTAGCCACCCACCTATTCTAGCTAGCTCCTCTTATCCATTTTTAGTTCAACACGTTCTTTTGTACTTATTTGTAATTGTGGTTTCTACACTTCTGGGGATATCTGAAGCCCTACACAGCTTCCAGGTGGATATTGGTGGCCTCTCACCTATTCCAACTGGCTTATTTTGTATGTTTTCATTTGAGCACATCTTGTTGTACTTCCATGGTTTTTTTGGATGCCTAAACAATTTTTTTTTGTCTTTCCACAGTCAAACTGTAGATGCAGTCAGGGTTTGATGGTGGAATGTGTATTTCTCTAAAATACCTTTCCAATGGGCTATCACATGCGTAAAACGGAGGTCGTATGAAAAAGTTACAACCTTGAAAAGTTGAGGTACCAACTTACCCATAGGGGCCCACATGAATTTTGATGTTTCACCTCGTAGGGTTAGGTTTTTGGATGTCGAGGGTTTTGGAATTCATGAGTAATATAAAAAACGTGTCTAGAGCCTCACTGTAATTCATTCTTCTCAGACGAATGCACGTAGCAGACACATCTCTTCTCGGAGATAACTACCACCATTCGAGCAAGTGTTTCAGTTATGCAGTTTTACAGTTTCAACCTATTTCATTATTCAATAGAAGATATTTTTCACTGTATATATGTGTTATTCTTCATATCTCTGTGTTTATTGTATTCAATATGTTAATCAGTTAGTTTCGCTCCTAAATCTGGATCAATACATGATCTCTATATATACATATTCACACACTACACATGAGGCTCCTTTACTATTAATCCTACCCTATTACATGTATATTTACACATTACATGTACATTGGCCCCATATATGCCTCCCCTTGGGGTCATATCATATACATTTATCCCTATATATGCTCCCCTTGGGTCATAACATAGTACCCTCCTTAAAAAAAATTGTCCTCACAGTGTTGCAAATAAAGGATTCACATGTGATGAAAACAAGTAATATGATTTTCTTATGTTCCTTCTTTATTCCTTCCATTCATGATGATCCATCCATCCAAAATCAGTTATTTTCAGTCTTAATCCTTGGTGGCTAGTAGTTGCATGATTTTATTTCTTTTGATTCCATATATTGTTGTTGTAAATTCTTCAATTTGAAATGGTTGTTGGTCTCTGATAATAGATTTTTGAAGAGTAGTTTTGTGATGCCTTGTTCCATGAATATTGACAAGTATTACATCTTACTCTTTGATAATTTTGATATCAACCTTCTTGTCTTCCTTGAAATATTTCCCGGTAATGATGGTGTCAATATGGTTTCACATTTGATTGTTTTCCTTCACTCTGCACATGCATTTCATCTATCTTCATTTCAGAGACAATTGCATCCTCTATCCTCTTTGATTTGTCTTTGATTACTCTATCCATAGAGATAATACTATCATATTTGGCATGTGCATCCTCTAGATTAAGTTCAACTTATTCAAGTATCTTCTGGTGACCTTCTTGAATCTTGTCTTATTTCGCCTTTTGAAGTTGCAGTCTCACCTCATTTATCAAATTCTGACATCCTTCTTCCATTCTAGATTTTATTTTTGATTTTACCTCATCAATATTTAGGGATTTCTCAACCTTCTCGTAAATTTCCTCTTCAATTCTTTTGGTATATTATTCATCAAAGATCTTAGTTTCTTCTTGATTTTGATAATTCTTATTTTATTATTTCAATCTCTTCATCTCATCCATAATTTTTTTATTATGGTTTCGTAATCTACATATCTATTCATCTTTCTTTGCTTTTCTACTCTTAAATTCTTTAAATTCTTAACATCCTTAATGACTAATTCATTAAGGGATTGTATCTTAGCGAACTCATCGTTTTTATTTGCAATATATTTTCTTAGATATTCATAATCCTTTTGCAATTTGGAGACATTTTCTTTTGATTCCTTTAATACCCCTTGAATTCTATGCATCTCCTCCATTTTTTAATCCTTGATCCATTTATATGAGAAGAGTCCTTTAAGTTTTTTACGTGTGGAGTAGATTCTAGTATCTTCATCAAAGTTATTCCACAACTTAGAATCTTCAAACTTAAAAGTTGTAGGAAATGAGGAACACTTCCACACTAAACTTAGTAGAAGAGAGGAAGAATGATCCAGTTGGATATTGGTGGCCCCCACCTATTCCAACTGGCTCCTCTTGACAGTGTTTAGTTCAACACGTTCTTTTGTAATTCTTTGTAATTGTGGGTTCTACACTTCCAGGGTTGTTTGAATCCATACACAACTTCTAGTTTGAATCCCTACACAACTTCTAGGTGGATATTGGTGGCCTCCCACCTAATCCAACTAGTGTATTTTGGAAGTTTTCATGTCAGTACATCTTTATGTACTTCCAATGACGTTTTGGGGCCCTAAACGGTGTTTTTCTGGCTTGCCACAGTAAAAATATAGATGGAGTTATATTTTTATGGCATAATGTGTAGTTATCAAAAATACCTTTCCAACGGGCTATCACGTGCCTAAAATGGAGGTCGTATGCAAAAGTTACGACCCTAGGAACTTGAGGTACCAACTTACCCATCAGAGCCCACATAACTTTTGGCATTTCATCTCCTAGAGTTAGGTTTTTGGATGTCTAGGGTTTTGAAATTCATGAGTAATATTAAAAAAGCCTTTGGAGCCTCATTGTAATAATTCTTCTCAGAGAGATGCGCGTAGCAGCCACATCTCTTCTCAGAGATAGCTACCACCATTCTAACAAGTTATTTTCAGTTATGCAATTTTACAGTTTCAACCTATTTTATTTATTCAATAGAAGTTATTGTTCACTGGATATCTATTGTTGTTCTTTGTATCTTTGTGTTATTGTATTCAATATTTTATTCATTTCATTCCGCTCATAAATCCAAATCAATGGTATCAGAGCGGTCTTCTCTTCATTTATTTTTCTTCGTGCATGTCCCGAACAAGATATGGGTACAAGAAGTTGGGACTCAAACTAGTCTAGCCTTTGCAAGATCGACCGCTCCGAGACCAAAAACAACCCATGGGTGATGAAAAGAAAGATGATGGAGCAGGAGATCCTTTTAAAATGTTTCTCGAGGAATCCCTTGAACGACAAAGGAACACAATGATGGAAAAAATTGAAAATATCCTTCTGTGGTTGCCCACAGGAGATACATCTCAGTCAATAGGCCATGCAACCCCCTTCAAGGTACAATTCAATTTTGATATTCGATTATCTTAAGGACTCATATATGTGGATGTTGTAGATAAATGGTTAAATCTGCTCGAAGGGTATTTTTCGGTCCACAATTTTTTCGACGGGAAAACAAGTTACTTTTGCACTCCTCAAAGTCATCCCCCATGTTAAGGACTGGTAGAATACTTAATCTACGCAAAGGGCCATAGAGGAATATGAAATATTTATGATCAGCCCCACATGGGATTCGTTCAGGGATGCCATTAAAGAACGGTACTACCATGTTGGAAGCTATGAGGACTAGTACACAAGATGGACCACATTGCGTCAGGAAAGGGACCAAATAATACCATATTTCACCAATATTTTCCATATCCTCCGCACCAAATTGGGTATCAAAGACTCTGAACGACATTTGTTCCTCAAACAATGTGGATTTCTACATAGATAGATTCAAACAGAAATGGATTTTTTGGACATCGCATCATTAGGTGTGGCTTATAGATATGTTGTCAAGATCGAGCATAAATTTAAATAGAAAAGGTAAGAGTTTGTATCTGCAAACTCCTCACAGTCGAATCAGGGAAAAGGCAGGCCCAACCCATAAAATAAGGGATAGAGAAAATATGGCCACTCTCAAGACAACCAGTCCAAGATGCAACACAAGAAGGGTAATGAGAAGTCGAAGAAGGACATGGGAAAATGGTGTGAATACCATAAAATCCCTTGGCACAACACCGAAGAATGCCACTCCAAGAAGTCACTAGTGGTCGAGATGAAATATTTTGAGTCAAATGAAGATTGTGACTCCGAATAAAATCTAGAAGAAGGGAAGCGAATTATCGATGCCAAACCCAATGCCATTATCACCACCACCAAAGTCCATCCAAGCGAACCAAAAGAACCATAGGAAGGGGGACGCCTCTTTCACTCACATATGTGGGTGAAGGGGAATAAGCTTCATTTCATTGTTGATGGAAGAAGTCAGAAGAACTCGATCTTAGTAGAGTTCATCAAGCAGTTGGACCTGTCGACGACACTGCACCCGCATCCCTACACCATCGGCTGGCTTCGCCAAGGAAGAGATCTTCGCATCAGCAAACAATGTCGTCTTGCCTACAACATCAAGCCCTTCAAAGACAAGGTATTGTGTGATATTTATCCCCTTGAAGTTTGTGATTTTATTTTAGGACAACCATATTTGTGGAAGAGACATGTTGTGTATGAGTCTAAACCTCGCAATGTTATTATTACTTTGGGTAGACAATTGTACATGATACCAAAGGTAGATCTTCCTACCGGTATTTCTTTAATCTCTGTTAAGAAATGAAGTAAGGTCATTTCACAGACTAGGAAGTTCATCTTCTTTGTGATTCGTTCCCACAGTAAGAAAAAGGTAGTCGCCACATCTGTGGCCTCTACAAAGAGCCTCTCTTTGCAGTAGAAGCAAGTGAACGAGATCATGGAAGAGTACAGAGACATATTCTCCTCACCCATTAGGGTATTGACGCACTACCAAGTCAAGAATCCAATTGATCTAATCATCGATGCGCCTCTTCCTAATGGACCATTCTATCACCACTCGCTGATGGAAAATGATGAAATCAAGTGTCAGATTCAAGAGTTTCTTCAAAAGGGGCACATCAAAACCAACTCCTCCCCTTGCAGAAGCTCGATTGTACTGGTGAAAAATAAATATGGGACGTGGTGTATCTCCATTGATTACAGAGAATTAAAAAAAATCATAGTCAGGAATCGATACCCAATTCCTCGAATTGATGACCTTCTTGAACAATTCAAGGGGGGAAAATTCTTCAACAAGATTGACCTAAATTCTGGCTACCACCAAGTTCCCATCGAACCAATTGATGTATGGAAGACAAATTTCAAATCTAAAGATGGTATCTTCGAATGGTTGGTCATTCCCTTTGGCTTAACAAATGCACCAGCCACTTTCATGAGGTTGATGGATGATGTATTGATACCCTTCACCAACTCTTTTGTGGTGGTATATTTGGATGACATCCTCATCTTCAGCATAACTTGGGAGGAACACATGCAACATATTCAACAGGTTTTGAGAACTCTACAACAACACAAGCTATATGTGCCAACTTGGAAAAATGCTCCTTTGGCATGAACAGGATCCAATACTTGGGATACATTGTTTATGAGCATGGGGTACATGTGGATCTAACTAAGATACAAGTCATCCGTGACTGGTCAGCCCTGACCACACTAACCGATCTTCGAAGCTTCTTGGGACTTGCCAAATTCTATCAATGGTTCATGTTGGGAGCTCCAATACTCTCCTTACCTGATCTGCAACAACCATTCTATATTGATATCGATGCATACAACTATGTTGTAGGCACAATTATCACTCAGCACGTTCATTCAATAGCATACCATCATGAGACACTCTCAGATACAGTCCAAAAATACCCACCTATGACAAGGAAATGTATTTCATTGTGTAAGCTCGTTTTCAATGGAAACATTACATTCTAGGAAAGGAGACAATCATCCACACTAATCATAAGCCTTTTCAGCTCATACAGACACAAGGGAAGTCGTAGAATGATCGCCATAAAAAATGGTCCACCTGCCTGCAATAGTTCCATGTCAACATCAAGTATAAGACAAGGAGCACAAATCATGTCATTGACTGCCTCAGTCAACGTCCTGTGGATGCACTCACCACCATGCTCCATTCCTATGGGCATGAAGAATCTAAGTGGCCCCAACTTTATTAACGAGATCCTGACTTCACCACCACCTATCATCTCTTGGGTATAGGCGCAGATGTCACTGATTTTCACATTCATGATGGAATATTATGCTATCTGGGCCATTTCCATGTTCCTGCAAGAGAGCATGCAAAGATGATTTTGGAGGCTCACTAAAGTCGGATGGCAGGACATTTTGGCATGGAGAAAACATAGGTCATTCTGCAGAAACATTTTTATTATCCAAAACTTCGACATGACGTCAACAAGTATATCAAATCTTGCACTATATGTGCCATTGCCAAGTCATCCATCAAGAAGCAAGGCTTATACACCCCTCTTCCTACTCCCAAGAGGCCTTGGGAATCCATCTCGATGGATTACATCTATGGCCTTCCATCCACCAAGAACGGAAATTATTTTGTATTTTTGGTGGTTGATCGGTTTTCAAAGATGGCCATTGTCACATCCTACAAAAAGAGCATCACAGTGGTAGATACTGCCAAGATATTATTCGAACGAGTGTGGTTCCATTTTGGGATACCACAAACCATCATATTTGATCGGGACAATAGGTTTCTCAACATATTTTGTTCGAGTCTCTGGTCATTGTTGGACACCAAGCTCACTACATCCATTTCCTTCCAACCTCAAACCGATGGCTAAATAGAGGTCNTCTTTTGGAATGAACGGGGTCCAATACTTGGGCTACATTGTTGATGAGCATGGGGTACATGTTGATCCAACTAAGATCAAAGTCATCCATGACTGGCCAACCCCAACCACATTGACCGAGCTTCATATCTTCTTGGGACTAGCCAACTTCTACCGATGGTTCATGTTGGGATTCTCCCATATTGCATGGGCTCTCAGCTAGGTGACCAAGGGTGGTGGAAGGGACAAGTTCATGTGGGGGAAGGAACAACAATGAGCATTCGATGATCTAAAGAATCACTTGTGCTCACCTCCAGTACTCTCCTTACCCAATCTACAACAACCATTCGAGATTGAGACCGATGCATCTGACTATGTTGTGGGTGCAATTCTCACTCAACACAGTCATACAGTGGCATACCATAGTGAGACACTCTCAGATACTATCCGGAAATACCCCACCTATGACAAGGAAATGTATTCCATTGTACAAGCCTTTCGTCAATCGAAAAATTACATTCTAGGAAAGGAGACGATCATACACATTGATCACAAGCCTCTGAAGTTCATACAGACACAGGGGAAATTGTAGAACAACTGCCATCAAAAGTGGTCCACCCACTTGTAGCAGTTCCATCTCAACATCAAGTATAAGACAGGTATCTCAAATCATGTCACTGATTGTCTCAATCACATTCGGGACGAACTATTATGCCACCTGGTCCATCTATGTTCTCCTACAAGTGAGCGTGCAAAGTTGATTTGGGAAGCCCACTACAGTCGAATGACAAGACATTTTCTCGTGAAGAAAACGATGATCGTTCTTTAGAAAAAAAAAAAATTTGTCCAAAACTTTGAGAGGACATCAACAAGTATATCAAATCTTGCACTTCCTATGTCATTTCCAAGCCAACCATCAAGAAGCAAGGCATATACACCCCTCTTCCTACTCCTTAGAAGCCTTGGGAATCCATCTCAATGGATTACATGTCTGGCCTTCCATCCACCAAGAAAGGAAATGACTATGTATTTGTGGTCGTTGATCAGTTTTTGAAGATGGCCATCCTCACAGCCTGCAAGAAGAATATCACAATGGCAGATATTGCCAAGCTCTTCTTTGAACGAGTGTCGGTCCACTTTGGGATACCACAGACCATCATATTTGACTAGGACAACAAGTTCCTCGACACATTTTGGTTGAGTCTTTGGTCATTGTTGGACACCAAGTTGACAAAATCCACTACTTTCCACCCCCAAACAAACGACCAAACACAGGTTGTCAATCGGATGATTGTGCACATCTTGCGCATGTACAAATATAAGCATCCACATACATGGGACAAGAGTCTCCTCTATGTTCAACACAGTTACAATAGGGCTCTCCATAGCTCCATCGACCATACCCCATTTCAGGTGGGGCTAAGATTCCAACCCTTGGGACCCATTGATGTTGCACTTCATCTTTACACCACATAGACACACTCTTCCCATGATCAGTCTACGATCGACAAAGCCACAAGATTCATTGAGTGGATTCAATACATCTGCCAACATGTCCAAGGTATTTTGTAGAAATCTAATGCTAATTACAAGAAACGCCATGATCAACACATGGTACCACACCATTTTTAGGTTCGCAACAAATTCTGGTTACATTTACAGAAGAAGCGTCTCACAGGGCCCCATCAAAATCTCAGCCCACTTCGATATGGGCCTTACACTATCATCAAGGTTGTGGGTTGAAATTTTTTTGAGCTCAACACTCCACCATTCCTTTCCCTGCACCCAGTGTTCAATGTGGACCTCCTTCGACCATATTTTCCACCATTATTGGACACCTCATAAATCATAGAACAATTGACACACACAGAGCTCAACCCTGACTGCATGGAACAAACATCCACTGATCAGATAGTGGACACACAGGTCAAGGGCACTCACCGATAGAGGATCCAAGGCAAGTGGCTCACCTGGGGCCAAATCTAGCAGAAGTTTCCTCACCTGATGTGGGAGCTCAATGCAATGGAGACCATTGCTTCCTAAGGGGGTAGGATTGATCTAGTTGGCTATTGGTAGCCACCCACCTATTCTAGCTAGCTCCTCTTATCCATTTTTAGTTCAACACGTTCTTTTGTACTTATTTGTAATTGTGGTTTCTACACTTCTGGGGATATCTGAAGCCCTACACAGCTTCCAGGTGGATATTGGTGGCCTCTCACCTATTCCAACTGGCTTATTTTGTATGTTTTCATTTGAGCACATCTTGTTGTACTTCCATGGTTTTTTTGGATGCCTAAACAATTTTTTTTTGTCTTTCCACAGTCAAACTGTAGATGCAGTCAGGGTTTGATGGTGGAATGTGTATTTCTCTAAAATACCTTTCCAATGGGCTATCACATGCGTAAAACGGAGGTCGTATGAAAAAGTTACAACCTTGAAAAGTTGAGGTACCAACTTACCCATAGGGGCCCACATGAATTTTGATGTTTCACCTCGTAGGGTTAGGTTTTTGGATGTCGAGGGTTTTGGAATTCATGAGTAATATAAAAAACGTGTCTAGAGCCTCACTGTAATTCATTCTTCTCAGACGAATGCACGTAGCAGACACATCTCTTCTCGGAGATAACTACCACCATTCGAGCAAGTGTTTCAGTTATGCAGTTTTACAGTTTCAACCTATTTCATTATTCAATAGAAGATATTTTTCACTGTATATATGTGTTATTCTTCATATCTCTGTGTTTATTGTATTCAATATGTTAATCAGTTAGTTTCGCTCCTAAATCTGGATCAATACATGATCTCTATATATACATATTCACACACTACACATGAGGCTCCTTTACTATTAATCCTACCCTATTACATGTATATTTACACATTACATGTACATTGGCCCCATATATGCCTCCCCTTGGGGTCATATCATATACATTTATCCCTATATATGCTCCCCTTGGGTCATAACATAGTACCCTCCTTAAAAAAAATTGTCCTCACAGTGTTGCAAATAAAGGATTCACATGTGATGAAAACAAGTAATATGATTTTCTTATGTTCCTTCTTTATTCCTTCCATTCATGATGATCCATCCATCCAAAATCAGTTATTTTCAGTCTTAATCCTTGGTGGCTAGTAGTTGCATGATTTTATTTCTTTTGATTCCATATATTGTTGTTGTAAATTCTTCAATTTGAAATGGTTGTTGGTCTCTGATAATAGATTTTTGAAGAGTAGTTTTGTGATGCCTTGTTCCATGAATATTGACAAGTATTACATCTTACTCTTTGATAATTTTGATATCAACCTTCTTGTCTTCCTTGAAATATTTCCCGGTAATGATGGTGTCAATATGGTTTCACATTTGATTGTTTTCCTTCACTCTGCACATGCATTTCATCTATCTTCATTTCAGAGACAATTGCATCCTCTATCCTCTTTGATTTGTCTTTGATTACTCTATCCATAGAGATAATACTATCATATTTGGCATGTGCATCCTCTAGATTAAGTTCAACTTATTCAAGTATCTTCTGGTGACCTTCTTGAATCTTGTCTTATTTCGCCTTTTGAAGTTGCAGTCTCACCTCATTTATCAAATTCTGACATCCTTCTTCCATTCTAGATTTTATTTTTGATTTTACCTCATCAATATTTAGGGATTTCTCAACCTTCTCGTAAATTTCCTCTTCAATTCTTTTGGTATATTATTCATCAAAGATCTTAGTTTCTTCTTGATTTTGATAATTCTTATTTTATTATTTCAATCTCTTCATCTCATCCATAATTTTTTTATTATGGTTTCGTAATCTACATATCTATTCATCTTTCTTTGCTTTTCTACTCTTAAATTCTTTAAATTCTTAACATCCTTAATGACTAATTCATTAAGGGATTGTATCTTAGCGAACTCATCGTTTTTATTTGCAATATATTTTCTTAGATATTCATAATCCTTTTGCAATTTGGAGACATTTTCTTTTGATTCCTTTAATACCCCTTGAATTCTATGCATCTCCTCCATTTTTTAATCCTTGATCCATTTATATGAGAAGAGTCCTTTAAGTTTTTTACGTGTGGAGTAGATTCTAGTATCTTCATCAAAGTTATTCCACAACTTAGAATCTTCAAACTTAAAAGTTGTAGGAAATGAGGAACACTTCCACACTAAACTTAGTAGAAGAGAGGAAGAATGATCCAGTTGGATATTGGTGGCCCCCACCTATTCCAACTGGCTCCTCTTGACAGTGTTTAGTTCAACACGTTCTTTTGTAATTCTTTGTAATTGTGGGTTCTACACTTCCAGGGTTGTTTGAATCCATACACAACTTCTAGTTTGAATCCCTACACAACTTCTAGGTGGATATTGGTGGCCTCCCACCTAATCCAACTAGTGTATTTTGGAAGTTTTCATGTCAGTACATCTTTATGTACTTCCAATGACGTTTTGGGGCCCTAAACGGTGTTTTTCTGGCTTGCCACAGTAAAAATATAGATGGAGTTATATTTTTATGGCATAATGTGTAGTTATCAAAAATACCTTTCCAACGGGCTATCACGTGCCTAAAATGGAGGTCGTATGCAAAAGTTACGACCCTAGGAACTTGAGGTACCAACTTACCCATCAGAGCCCACATAACTTTTGGCATTTCATCTCCTAGAGTTAGGTTTTTGGATGTCTAGGGTTTTGAAATTCATGAGTAATATTAAAAAAGCCTTTGGAGCCTCATTGTAATAATTCTTCTCAGAGAGATGCGCGTAGCAGCCACATCTCTTCTCAGAGATAGCTACCACCATTCTAACAAGTTATTTTCAGTTATGCAATTTTACAGTTTCAACCTATTTTATTTATTCAATAGAAGTTATTGTTCACTGGATATCTATTGTTGTTCTTTGTATCTTTGTGTTATTGTATTCAATATTTTATTCATTTCATTCCGCTCATAAATCCAAATCAATGGTATCAGAGCGGTCTTCTCTTCATTTATTTTTCTTCGTGCATGTCCCGAACAAGATATGGGTACAAGAAGTTGGGACTCAAACTAGTCTAGCCTTTGCAAGATCGACCGCTCCGAGACCAAAAACAACCCATGGGTGATGAAAAGAAAGATGATGGAGCAGGAGATCCTTTTAAAATGTTTCTCGAGGAATCCCTTGAACGACAAAGGAACACAATGATGGAAAAAATTGAAAATATCCTTCTGTGGTTGCCCACAGGAGATACATCTCAGTCAATAGGCCATGCAACCCCCTTCAAGGTACAATTCAATTTTGATATTCGATTATCTTAAGGACTCATATATGTGGATGTTGTAGATAAATGGTTAAATCTGCTCGAAGGGTATTTTTCGGTCCACAATTTTTTCGACGGGAAAACAAGTTACTTTTGCACTCCTCAAAGTCATCCCCCATGTTAAGGACTGGTAGAATACTTAATCTACGCAAAGGGCCATAGAGGAATATGAAATATTTATGATCAGCCCCACATGGGATTCGTTCAGGGATGCCATTAAAGAACGGTACTACCATGTTGGAAGCTATGAGGACTAGTACACAAGATGGACCACATTGCGTCAGGAAAGGGACCAAATAATACCATATTTCACCAATATTTTCCATATCCTCCGCACCAAATTGGGTATCAAAGACTCTGAACGACATTTGTTCCTCAAACAATGTGGATTTCTACATAGATAGATTCAAACAGAAATGGATTTTTTGGACATCGCATCATTAGGTGTGGCTTATAGATATGTTGTCAAGATCGAGCATAAATTTAAATAGAAAAGGTAAGAGTTTGTATCTGCAAACTCCTCACAGTCGAATCAGGGAAAAGGCAGGCCCAACCCATAAAATAAGGGATAGAGAAAATATGGCCACTCTCAAGACAACCAGTCCAAGATGCAACACAAGAAGGGTAATGAGAAGTCGAAGAAGGACATGGGAAAATGGTGTGAATACCATAAAATCCCTTGGCACAACACCGAAGAATGCCACTCCAAGAAGTCACTAGTGGTCGAGATGAAATATTTTGAGTCAAATGAAGATTGTGACTCCGAATAAAATCTAGAAGAAGGGAAGCGAATTATCGATGCCAAACCCAATGCCATTATCACCACCACCAAAGTCCATCCAAGCGAACCAAAAGAACCATAGGAAGGGGGACGCCTCTTTCACTCACATATGTGGGTGAAGGGGAATAAGCTTCATTTCATTGTTGATGGAAGAAGTCAGAAGAACTCGATCTTAGTAGAGTTCATCAAGCAGTTGGACCTGTCGACGACACTGCACCCGCATCCCTACACCATCGGCTGGCTTCGCCAAGGAAGAGATCTTCGCATCAGCAAACAATGTCGTCTTGCCTACAACATCAAGCCCTTCAAAGACAAGGTATTGTGTGATATTTATCCCCTTGAAGTTTGTGATTTTATTTTAGGACAACCATATTTGTGGAAGAGACATGTTGTGTATGAGTCTAAACCTCGCAATGTTATTATTACTTTGGGTAGACAATTGTACATGATACCAAAGGTAGATCTTCCTACCGCTATTTCTTTAATCTCTGTTAAGAAATGAAGTAAGGTCATTTCACAGACTAGGAAGTTCATCTTCTTTGTGATTCATTCCCACAGTAAGCAAAAGGTAGTCGCCACATATGTGGCCTCTACAAAGAGCCTCTCTTTGCAGTAGAAGAAAGTGGACGAGATCATGGAAGAGTACAGAGACATATTCTCCTCACCCATTAGGGTACTGACGCACTACCAAATCAAGAATCAAATTGATCTAATCATCGATGCGCCTCTTCCTAATGGACCATTCTATCACCACTCACTGATGGAAAATGATGAAATCAAGTGTCAGATTCAAGAGTTTCTTCAAAAGGGGCACATCAAAACCAACTCCTCCCCTTGCAGAAGCTCGATTGTACTGGTGCAAAATAAATATGGGACGTGGTGTATCTCCATTGATTACAGAGAATTAAACAAAATCATAGTCAGGAACCGATACCCAATTCCTCGAATTGATGACCTTATTGAACAATTCAAGGGGGAAAAATTCTTCAACAAGATTGACCTAAATTCTGTCTACCACCAGTTTCCCATCGAACCAATTGATGTATGGAAGACAAATTTCAAATCTAAAGATGGTATCTTCGAATGGTTGGTCATTCCCTTTGGCTTAACAAATGCACCAGCCACTTTCATGAGGTTGATGGATGATGTATTGATACCCTTCACCAACTCTTTTGTGGTGGTATATTTGGATGACATCCTCATCTTCAGCAGAACTTGGGAGGAACACATGCAACATATTCAACAGGTTTTGAGAACTCTACGACAACACAAGCTATATGTGCCAACTTGGAAAAATGCTCCTTTGGCATGAACAGGATCCAATACTTGGGCTACATTGTTTATGAGCATGGGGTACATGTGGATCTAACTAAGATACAAGTCATCCATGACTGGTCAGCCCTGACCACACTAATCGATCTTCGAAGCTTCTTGGGACTTGCCAAATTCTATCAATGGTTCATGTTGGGAGCTCCAATACTCTCCTTACCTGATCTGCAACAACCATTCTATATTGAGATCGATGCATACAACTATGTTGTAGGCACAATTATCACTCAGCACGTTCATTCAATAGCATACCATCATGAGACACTCTCAGATACAGTCCAAAAATACCCACCTATGACAAGGAAATGTATTTCATTGTGTAAGCTCGTTTTCAATGGAAACATTACATTCTAGGAAAGGAGACAATCATCCACACTAATCATAAGCCTTTTCAGCTCATACAGACACAAGGGAAGTCGTAGAATGATCGCCATAAAAAATGGTCCACCTGCCTGCAATAGTTCCATGTCAACATCAAGTATAAGACAAGGAGCACAAATCATGTCATTGACTGCCTCAGTCAACGTCCTGTGGATGCACTCACCACCATGCTCCATTCCTATGGGCATGAAGAATCTAAGTGGCCCCAACTTTATTAACGAGATCCTGACTTCACCACCACCTATCATCTCTTGGGTATAGGCGCAGATGTCACTGATTTTCACATTCATGATGGAATATTATGCTATCTGGGCCATTTCCATGTTCCTGCAAGAGAGCATGCAAAGATGATTTTGGAGGCTCACTAAAGTCGGATGGCAGGACATTTTGGCATGGAGAAAACATAGGTCATTCTGCAGAAACATTTTTATTATCCAAAACTTCGACATGACGTCAACAAGTATATCAAATCTTGCACTATATGTGCCATTGCCAAGTCATCCATCAAGAAGCAAGGCTTATACACCCCTCTTCCTACTCCCAAGAGGCCTTGGGAATCCATCTCGATGGATTACATCTATGGCCTTCCATCCACCAAGAACGGAAATTATTTTGTATTTTTGGTGGTTGATCGGTTTTCAAAGATGGCCATTGTCACATCCTACAAAAAGAGCATCACAGTGGTAGATACTGCCAAGATATTATTCGAACGAGTGTGGTTCCATTTTGGGATACCACAAACCATCATATTTGATCGGGACAATAGGTTTCTCAACATATTTTGTTCGAGTCTCTGGTCATTGTTGGACACCAAGCTCACTACATCCATTTCCTTCCAACCTCAAACCGATGGCTAAATAGAGGTCATCAATCAGATGATTTTGCACATCTTGGGAATGTATAACTCTAAGAATCCATGTACATGGGATGAGAGTGTTCCCTATGTTCAACACATCTACAACAGGGCTCTCCATAGCTCCATCGACCATAGCCCCTTTCAAGTGGGGCTAGGATTCCAACCCTTGGGTCTCATTGATGTTGCACTACCTCTTGCAATAACACATATAGATTCTTCCCTTATTCAGTCTAAGGCCGAAAAATCCACCATTTTCATTGATCAGATTCAACACATCCACCAATAGGTCCATGATATTTTGTAGAAAGCCAATTCTAAGTACAAGTAGTGCCATGATCAACACCAGGTACCGCATAAGTTTCAGGTGGGAGACAAGGTTTGGTTACATTTACAAAAATAATTCCTTACATGACCCCATCAGAATATCTATACACTTTGCTATGGGCCATACACTATCACCAAGGCTATGGGTGACAATGATTTTGAGCTCAACACTCCCCCCTTCCTTGGCTTGCACCCAATGTTCAATGTGGACCTCCTCCGACCATATTTTCCACCATTATTGGACACCTCATATATCGTAGAACAGTTTACACCAACATATTTCAACCCCGACTACATGGAACAGGCATCCACTGATCAAATAGTGGACACACAGGTTAAGGACACTCGCCAACAGATGATCCACCTTTATCGAGTTGTCAAGGCAAGGCAACTCCTGCACTAAGGCAAGTTTCTCACCTGGAGCCAAATTCAACAAAAATTTCCTCACTTGATGGGGGCACTCAATGCAATGTATACCATTTCTTCCTAAGGGGGGAGGAATGATCTAGGTGGATATTGGTGGCCACCCACCTATTCCAACTAGCTCCTCTTGACAATGTTTAGTTCAACACATTCTTCTGTAATTATTCGTAATTGTGGTTTCTACAATTCTAGGGTTGTTTGAATCCCTACATAGCTTGAAGGTGGAGATTGGTGGTCACCCACCTAATCCAAATGCCTTATTTTGGAATTTTTCACGTCAGTACATATTTTCTTACTTTCAGGGTCGTTTTGGGGCCCTAAACAGTGTTTTTTTGGCTTGCCACAGTCAAACTATAGACAAAGTCAGATTTTGAAAACATAATGTGCATTTCTCAAAAATATCTTTCCAATAGGCTATCATGCGCCTAAAACGTAGGTCGTATGCAAAAGTTACGACCCCGGGAAGTTGAGATACCAACTTACCCATAGGGGGCCACATAACTTTTGGCATTTCATCTCCTAGGGTTAGGCTTTTGTATGTTTAGGGTTTTGACATTCATGAGTAATATTAAAAATGCCTTTGGAGCCTCATTGTAATTATTATGCTTAGAGGGATGTGCGTAGAAACCACATCTCTTCTTAGAGATAGTTGCCACCATTCGAGCAGGTTGTTTTCAGTTCTGCAGTTTTACAGTTTTAGCCTATTTTATTTATTCAATAGAAGTTATTGTTCACTGGATATTTGTTGTTTTTATCTCTATCTCTGTGTTATTGTATTCATTTCATTCCTCTCATAAATCCGGATCAAAGAAATATTTAAACAAGAAATTAAATGACAAAGAAAACACACAGTACATAGATATTTTACCCTGGAAACCCAAAATAGGAAAACCAACATTCCTTGAGCATTTTTTTCTCTTGTTGTCTTATTCATTTAGTATAAGAGTTACATGTCTAACCTTGGTCCACACTATTATCACTGAAATTTCATCCATAAATGGTTATAGGAATCCAGCATCTCCAAACACTTATTAATTCACCTGCATCCCCAAAAAAGCATTTCCAAAAGGCACAAACTATACAACTGGTTAGAAAATTGACATGTGTAGAAATACTGCAGGAAGAGCGCGCACATGCGCAAGCCAACAAATCCAAAAGAGCGCACATGCACCCGATGCATGACTGTGTACGATAAAAGTCATGCACTCCTGTGAACGACGCATTTATGGTTCTTGTCAGCCCCTCACCCACTTCTGGTTCAGCTCCCAAGCTAATTTGACCCTCAAATCCGAGCTGAATCCGAGTGGGGGGATGTTCAAAGACATAAGGGTGCCCTAAAGGGCCCCTTGTTGACACTAAAGACCGGTTGGATAATGCCTCAAAGATCTTCTATAAAAAGAGGCCATGGGTGCACTATGAATTCAAGAATCTCATTGTATTGTTATGTTGCCTCTATTATCCTACAAGGAACCTCTTTCCTTCTTGGAGCATACTAGCATCATCTCATTAAGCTATTCACCTCAGCTCTTGAGGGAATAAGCTTGGATTTCTTCACCATTTCCTTTCTATTTTTCCATTTGTAAGAAGAGCTCTCACATAGGGGATCCAAGAGCCCTCCCTTGGAGGAAGAGGGGATCCATAAGTCCCCTTTTTTCTTTGGTGTTTTCCCACTAATACAATCTCTCTATTGGTGGCATGAATATTGGTCAATTGTTTGATTGATTTTGGTTCTAATTTCCTTATGCATTTTAGTTTCAGTTCTTTAGTTGTTATTAGCTTAGTTGTTTGTTTATTTCATGTGATTGAGTCATTTGATTCATACACTAACTTTTGTCCTATTCATCTGACCCAACTGGACTTGCAAGTGTCCCTCTTTTGCTCATTCAAGCGGCGAAAAGGATACAACACACACCTAAGACACAATCAACATCATACCTTCTTTATTTACACAAGAACAACCTTGTATCCAATTCGGCTTACATTTGTATGACCAACAGCATTTAAATTGTTTATTAGTGATTTTCCTTTACAACATTACAACACGCCTTATTTATAGGATTTGCAATAGGAAAAACCCTAAATAAAGGTTCCCAAAGATAGTTACAGATCCACGCAGATCATTGGCTACAAATCCCACAAATCTCAATATTCTGTTAAAATCGACTACCAAGTCAAATTACTAGTCGGCCTTCATTCGGTCTTAAGTTGGTTGCCACACTTCCGCCTGTTGACCTATTATCGATTGACATATTCGACTTATCGTTAATGTCTTCTAATTCAACTTTAATCAGTAGAACCACCTTGACCTTCAAATTGTTGTCGATTCCTTTGACTTTGAATTTACCCAGTCGAACCACCTCGACCTTTGTCTTATTGTCAACCTTCAACTTTGACTTTCAGTTGATCCACCTCAACAAGAATTTCACTACAAACAATATAACAACCCAACATTCTCCCACTTGTTGTTTTCTTTGATAAAATTGAGAGATATCTAAACTCTCGTTCACAAACCTAGGGAAACAATGCACATTGCCTCTCTACAGCAAGAGAACTTCACAACACTCACAGACTTGGTCAAAGAGTCCGTTATGTTTTCCAACATGTCTAATTTCTCCAGCAACGCCTTGTTGATTTCCACCATGTCTCTCATGAAATGGAATTGTACATCAATGTGCTTAGTATTATAATGGTAATTTGGGTTCTTTATTCCTGAAAACAACCTTTGTAGCCATACTGCTTCTTTACTTCCATGAGTGGCTACCATATATTCATCTTCTATTGTTGACAAGGCTACGACCACCTATCACTTACTCATCCAGATGATTTCTCCACTAAAATATGGAACACATATTCATTGGTCGACCTTCATTGATCCATATCTCCAGCCCAATTGATGTTGACAAAGCCATCTAAATTTAATTCATTGTCACCTCTAGGTTTTCCTTGGTAGCATATAGCATAATCTTTTGTGCCACACAAATACCTGAGTACTCTCTTGACAGTTGTCCAATGTTCATTTCCAGGTGTTGACATTTATCTCAACACTCCCACTACATGGGAAATGCCTGGTTGAGTGCAGACCATCGCATACATTATACTACCAACAACACTTGCATAGGGAACATGTGCCATGTCCTCTATTTACTCATGTGTCCTTGGACACTATTTAGCAGTTAGCCTTTCTCCCACATGAATTGGCACCTTTGCAGGTTTGCAATCCTGCATGTTGAAACATTTCAAAACTGTTTCAATATACTTATTTTGGTTCAACCATACCTTTCTAGTTGCTTGATCTCTATTGATATCCATTCCTAGAATGAATTTTGTTGCACCGAGATGCTTCATGTCGAACTTGGAGGATAGTTGTTTCTTCACCTCCTTTATTGTGTTCATGTTGTTTCCAATAAACAACATGTCAACGACATACAATGATACATATATTAAATTCCCACCTTCTTCTTTGGAATATATGTAGTAATCATCTTTGCTTCTCACAAACCCCAAACTAAGGATGTATGTGTCGAAATTTTGGTACCACATCCTTGGTGATTTCTTTAGACAATAAAGGGATGTTTTCAGTTTGCACACCAAATATGTATTTCCCTTTACTACAAATCCTTGAGGTTGTTTCATGTATATTTCTTCTTCTAGGTCCCCATGTAGGAACGTTATATTTACATCCATCTGTTCCATTTCTAGATCAAATGTTGCAACCAGAGACATTATTACTCTAATGGAAGTTAATTTTTCAATGGGGGCAAAAATATCACTGAAGTCGACTCCTTCGACTTGGGAATATATTTTCGCTATGAGTCGAGATTTTAATTTCTTGACTTGACCTATTGCATTCATATTCTTCTTTAATTCCCATTTACTACCGACAAGATTTCTTCCACTAGGTAATTTGACTAAGTCCCATGTCTCATTCTTATGCAAGGATTCCATCTCTTTGATCATGGTGTCCTTCCATATTTTTCCCTCTGTTGAGTCAACATCCTCGCCGACCAACTTGGGCCCATCGTCAGTGGAAGTTAACACAAATGTAGAATGGAATTAGGGAAAACTATACCTTTCAATTGGTTTTCTTACTCGTTTTGACCTCCTTACAACCGGGGCCAATTGTTTCACCTCTTCTTCTAATTCAGTTGACTAATCTGATCTTCTTCTTCATTCCTCAGTTCAAACCGCACTTTCTCTGGATTATTCTCGGTTTGAACAATTTCGTCATGCTCAAACTCACTTCTGACTTCTATGAAGACCACATCTTGACTATACATTATTTTCCTTGATGCAGGATCCCATAGATTATATCCTTTCATTCCTTCTTTTTATCCAATGAAAATACACTTGACTGCCTTCTTTTATAGCTTTCTCCTCTTTTCCTTGGGAACATGCACAAATGCATCACAACCAAATACTTTGAGATGTGAAACCAAAGGCTTCTTACTATACCATACTGCATGTGGATCCGTGTCGACTAGCATTGATGCAAGAGACATATTCAATAGATATTTTTTAGTGTCGACTGCCTCTGCCCATAATTCTTGTGCGATCCCAACACCGTTGAACATGCTCCTTGCCTTGTCCATCAATGTTCTGTTCATTCTCTTAGCAAATCCATTTTTTGTGGGGTATATGGTTTGGTATTTTGGAGTTCTATTCCACACTGCTTGCAGAACTGATCAAATTCCTTTCCACAAAATTCACCACCGTTGTCAGTTCTCAACACCTTAATCTTCTTATATGTTTGGTTTTCTACAAGAGATTTAAACTCTTTGAATTTCTCGAAAACCTATGATTTATTCCTCAGGAAATATATCCATGTCCTCTTGGAAAAATTATCTATGAAGGAAACATTATACAGGGATCCACCAAGTGAAGGAACTGAAGCAGGGCCAAACACATTACTATGAACCAACTCTAGAATCCTCGTTTCCCTTGTCACTCCAGATGGGAACCTCACCTGACTTTTTTTTCCATATATACAATTTTCACAAAGGTTGAATTCTAAATTACATTCGGGAAAATATTCGAGCATACCTTTGTTATGCATAGAATGAAGTTTGTTTTCTCCAATGCGTCCCATCATCTCATGCCATAACATGGTCGGGTCGAATTTATGATGACTTGTCAAGTTGGTTTGAATCAAATCATCCCGAGTTGATTTGAGTCGACTCGAAGTCGATTCGACTTCAGGAACAGTCATGTTTTTGCATCTAGTTGAGTCAACACTCCCTAATAACTTGTATAGGGTTCCAATCTGAACTCCTTTCATTAACACCATCATATCGTTGACCATATTGCATGAATCCTTTTGAAATAGAGTGTGCACTCATGCATCACTCATCTTGATGACATATATCAGGTTTCTTACCAAACTAGAAATGTGTAGCACACCTGGAAGGGTTCGAATCCTCCCATCCTATAGTATCAGTCGAACTCTTCCTCACCTGAGAATTTTGATTTTCGAGTCACCCCCCAAGAACACATCTCCTCCTTCATATCATTCATATTTGCAGAACCAATCTCTATGTGGTGTTATATGATAGGATTCTCCGAATTTGATCAACCAAACATCTTGATCTGAATGTGTATTGGTCAACACCAGGTACACATCACCTCTCTTATCTATATTCGTATTTCTCTCAGTCGACTGCTTCTCATCAAATCATGTACTGACTTCCATTTCCTTAAACTTGCAGTCCCTTTTGTAATGCATATCTTTACCGCATTTCCATCATCTTCTCTTCAACTAAACAAGGGATTTAGATCTACCCTTTGACTTAGACTTTCTACTGGAGAATTTGTCTTTATCTCTGTCAATCAATCAACCTCTCACCACTAATGCATCTTTGGTCAATCCTTTCATGTTCTTACTTCTCATTTCTTCTGACAGTAGAGATGCAACCATGTCTTCTAGCGCTAATGTGGTTGTATTACTCCTTATAGCCACGACTAAGCTATCCCAAGAGTCTAGCAAATAACATAATAGGATAACACATTTCTCATCCTAAGTGATTTTAATATCCATTGAAGATAACTAGCTTAAAAATGTATTAAACACATTTAAATTCTTAGTCACTGAACTGCCCTCACTCATCCTTAGAAGATACAATTTATTTATGAGAAACAACTTATTTACCAGGTATTTCGACTGGTACAAGATTCCCAACTTGTCCCATATTTTCTTGGTTGAATATTCACCTAAGACATTCAACAGTACTGAATATGAAAAAAAAAATTGAATCATACTCCTTTCCCTTCTCTCGAGTTTCTCCCATTCTTTCGTCGACATATATGTTGGAATTGTACCTGGATAGACTATTGTCCATTGTTCTCGATCTACAAGGAGATATTAAGCTTCCAAAGCTCAAAATTATAGCCATTGAATTTTTTGATGTCTATTCTTGAGTTGCTCGCCATTCTTTAACACAGTATTTAAAGATTTCTCACTTATGACTCTTACTGAACCTAGGGTTTAGATTAGATCCAAGGTTGTTAAATCAAGCTCTGATACCACATGTTAATAAACCGGGATATGATACCACATGTTAATAAACTAGGCTCTAATACCACATGTTAGGAAATGAGGAACACTTCCACACTAAACCTAGCAGAAGAGAGGATGAAATATTTTAACAAGAAAGTTAATGACAAAGAAAACACACAGTACACATAGGTTTACCCTGGAAACCCAAACTGGGAAAACCAACATTACTTGAGTGTTCTACTCTCTTGTTGTCTTATTCATTCATAATAAAAGGTTACATGCCTAACCTTGGTCCACACCTAAGACACAATTGACATCATACCTTCTTTATTTACACAAGAACAACCTTGTAGCCAATTTGGCTTACATATGCATGACCAACAACCTCTAAATTGTTTATTAGCGATTAGCCTTTACAACATTACAACATGCCTTATTTATAGTCTTTATAGTAGGAAAAACACTAAATAAAGGCACCCAAAGATGGTTACATATCCACGAAGATCATTGGCTAAAAATCTCACAAATCTCGAGATTTTGTTACAATAGACTACCAAGTTGGATTACGATTCGGCCTTCATTTGGTCTTCAATCGATTTCCACACACCCACCTTTTGACCTCTTGTCGGTTGACCTCTTCGACTTGCTATCAATGTATTTGAATTCCACTTTACCCTGTCAAACGACCTCGACTTTTGACTTGTTTTCGATTCCTTTGACTTCGACTTTAATCGATCGAACCACCTCAACCTTCATCTTGTTGTTGATTCCTTCGAATTCAATTGTCATTTGATCCACCTCAAATAGACTTTCATTGAAAAGAATATAAAAAACCAACAAAAAGTAAAATATACCAAACAAGGACTTGAAAAAATAATTCTTTATCATCCTCAACCATTCCTTTGGATAGATTTCATATTTATCATCCTCAATCATTCCTTGGGATCGATTTCATATTTATCTTCATCTCCACTAAAGCTAGGTATTTCCATAGATTCTTAATTGAGGTCTAACCCCAAACCTTTGAAACCCTTATTTGGAGTATCTCCTTCTATCCTACCTTCCTTCTAATGTATTTATGAAATTGTATCCCCTCTGAGTCTAAAATTTTCAACCTGTAGTACTCAGATATGTCTTCTCTGCAATGCCACAAGTATGACCAAAATTTTATGTGCCAAGTGAAAGTTATGGAAACTTCCCTAAACCTTGCTTATTTTGTCCTTTTCTGGAGAGTGAACTTGTACAAAATTCCACGTGCCCAATACTTAATACATGAATCTAAACATTGTACCAGAAATACTATGGAATATCCTCTTTCAAATTCAACTACTTTCACTAAATTTGGGTCCTCTTTGAAGAAGATATGATTGTTTTACCCAGAACACCTATTTGAGACTAGTTATAGGACTATTCAAAAACCCTATCTTCCACAAGGTATATCTCTGAAAATATAATGACCCTAATCCAGGTGGATATTGGTGGCCACCCACCTATTCCAACTGGCTCCTCTTGACAGTTTTTAGTTCAACATGTTCTTTTGTACTTCTTTGTAATTGTGGGTTCTACACTTTTGGGGTTGTGTGAAGCCATACATATATTCTAGGTGGATATTGGTGGCCGCCCACCTAATCCAACTGGCTTATTTTGGAAGTTTTCATGTTAGTACATCTTTTTGTACTTCTAGGGTCGTTTTGGGGCCCTAAAAATTGTTTTTTTTGGCGTGCCACAGTCAACCTATACACTGATTTAGATTTTGATGACATAATGTGTATTTCTCGAAAATACCTTTACAACGGGCTATCACGCACCTAAAACGGAGGTTGTATGCAAAATTTATGACCTTGGGAAGTTGAGGTACCAACTTGCCCATCGGGGCCCACATAAATTTTGGCGTTTCATCTCCTAGGGTTAGGTTATTTGGATGTCTAGGGTTTTGGAATTCATGAGTAATGTTAAAAATACCTTTGGAGTCTCATTGTAATCATTCTTCTCAGATAGATGCACGTAGCAGCCACATCTCTCCTCAAAGATAGCTACCACCATTCGAGCAANTGATCGGGACAATAGGTTTCTCAACATATTTTGTTCGAGTCTCTGGTCATTGTTGGACACCAAGCTCACTACATCCATTTCCTTCCAACCTCAAACCGATGGCTAAATAGAGGTCGTCAATCAGATGATTTTGCACATCCTGGGAATGTATAACTCTAAGAATCCATGTACATGGGATGAGAGTGTTCCCTATGTTCAACACATCTACAACAGGGCTCTCCATAGCTCCATCGACCATATCCCCTTTCAAGTGGGGCTAGGATTCCAACCCTTGGGTCTCATTGATGTTGCACTACCTCTTGCAATAACACATATAGATTCTTCCCTTATTCATTCTAAGGCCAAAAAATCCACCATTTTCATTGATCGGATTCAACACATCCGCCAATAGGTCCATGATATTTTGTAGAAAGCCAATTCTAAGTACAAGTAGCGCCATGATCAACACCAGGTACCGCATAAGTTTCAGGTGGGAGACAAGGTTTGGTTACATTTACAAAAATAATTCCTTACACGACCCCATCAGAATATCTATACACTTTGCTATGGACCATACACTATCACCAAGGCTATGGGTGACAATGATTTTGAGCTCAACACTCCCCCCTTCCTTGGCTTGCACCCAATGTTCAATGTGGACCTCCTCCAACCATATTTTCCACCATTATTGGACACCTCATATATCGTAGAATAGTTTACACCAACATATTTCAACCTCGACTACATGGAACAGGCATCCACTGATCAAATAGTGGACACACAGGTTAAGGACACTCGCCAACAGATGATCCACCTTTATCGAGTTGTCAAGGCAAGGCAACTCCTACACTAAGGCAAGTTTCTCACCTGGAGCCAAATTCAACAAAAATTTCCTCACTTGATGGGGGCACTCAATGCAATGTATACCATTTCTTCCTAAGGGGGGAGGAATGATCTAGGTGGATATTGGTGGCCACCCACCTATTCCAACTAGCTCCTCTTGACAATGTTTAGTTCAACACATTCTTCTGTAATTATTTGTAATTGTGGTTTCTACAATTCTAGGGTTGTTTGAATCCCTACATAGCTTGAAGGTGGAGATTGGTGGTCACCCACCTAATCCAACTGCCTTATTTTGGAAGTTTTCACGTCAGTACATCTTTTCTTACTTCCAGGGTCGTTTTGGGGCCCTAAACAGTGGTTTTTTTGGCTTGCCACAGTCAAACTATAGACAAAGTCAGAGTTTGAAGGCATAATGTGTATTTCTCAAAAATGTCTTTCCAACAGGCTATCATGTGCCTAAAACGTAGGTCGTATGCAAAAGTTACGACCCCGGGAAGTTGAGATACCAACTTACCCATAGGGGGCCACATAACGTTTGGCGTTTCATCTCCTAGGGTTAGGCTTTTGGATGTTTAGGGTTTTGACATTCATGAGTAATATTAAAAATGCCTTTGGAGCCTCATTGTAATCATTATGCTCAGAGGGATGTGCGTAGAAACCACATCTCTTCTTAGAGATAGCTGCCACCATTCGAGCAAGTTGTTTTCAGTTCTGCAGTTTTACAGTTTTAGCCTATTTTATTTATTCAATAGAAGTTATTGTTCACTAGATATTTGTTGTTTTTATCTCTATCTCTGTGTTATTGTATTAATTTCATTCCGCTCATAAATCCGGATCAAAGAAATATTTAAACAATAAAGTAAATGACAAAGAAAACACACAGTACATAGATATTTTACCCTGGAAACCCAAAATAGGAAAACCAACATTCCTTGAGAATTTTTTTCTCTTGTTGTCTTATTCATTCAGTATAAGAGTTTACATGTCTAACCTTGGTCCACACTATTATCACTGAAATTTCATCCGTAAATGGTTATAGGAATCTAGCATCTCCAAACACTTATTAGTTCACCTGCATCCCCAAAAAAGCATTTCCAAAAGGCACAAACTATACAACTGGTTATAAAATTGACATGTGTAGATATACTGCAGGAAGCGCGCGCACATGCGCAGGCCAACAAATCCAAAAGAGCGCACATGCACCCGATGCCTGACTATGTACGATAAAAGTCATGCACTCCTGTGAACGACGCATTCATGGTTCTTGTCGGCCCCTCACCCACTTCTGGTTCAGCTCCCAAGCTAATTTGACCCTCAAATCCGAACTGAATCCGAGTTGGGGGATGGTCAAAGACCTAAGGGTGCCCTAAAGGGCCCCTTGTTGACACTAAAGACCGGTTGGATAATGCCTCAAAGATCTTCTATAAAAAGAGGCCATGGGTGCACTATGAATTCAAGAATCTCATTGTATTGTTATGTTGCCTCTATTATCCTACAAGGAACCTCTTTCCTTCTTGGAGCATACTAGCATCATCTCATTAAGCTATTCACCTCAGCTCTTGAGGGAATAAGCTTGGATTTCTTCACCATTTCCTTTCTATTTTTCCATTTGTAAGAAGAGCTCTCACATAGGGGATCCAAGAGCCCTCCCTTGGAGGAAGAGGGGATCCATAAGTCCCCTTTTTTCTTTGGTGTTTTCCCACTAATACAATCTCTCTATTGGTGGCATGAATATTGGTCAATTGTTTGATTGATTTTGGTTCTAATTTCCTTATGCATTTTAGTTTCAGTTCTTTAGTTGTTATTAGCTTAGTTGTTTGTTTATTTCATGTGATTGAGTCATTTGATTCATACACTAACTTTTGTCCTATTCATCTGACCCAACTGGACTTGCAAGTGTCCCTCTTTTGCTCATTCAAGCGGCGAAAAGGATACAACACACACCTAAGACACAATCAACATCATACCTTCTTTATTTACACAAGAACAACCTTGTATCCAATTCGGCTTACATTTGTATGACCAACAGCATTTAAATTGTTTATTAGTGATTTTCCTTTACAACATTACAACACGCCTTATTTATAGGATTTGCAATAGGAAAAACCCTAAATAAAGGTTCCCAAAGATAGTTACAGATCCACGCAGATCATTGGCTACAAATCCCACAAATCTCAATATTCTGTTAAAATCGACTACCAAGTCAAATTACTAGTCGGCCTTCATTCGGTCTTAAGTTGGTTGCCACACTTCCGCCTGTTGACCTATTATCGATTGACATATTCGACTTATCGTTAATGTCTTCTAATTCAACTTTAATCAGTAGAACCACCTTGACCTTCAAATTGTTGTCGATTCCTTTGACTTTGAATTTACCCAGTCGAACCACCTCGACCTTTGTCTTATTGTCAACCTTCAACTTTGACTTTCAGTTGATCCACCTCAACAAGAATTTCACTACAAACAATATAACAACCCAACATTCTCCCACTTGTTGTTTTCTTTGATAAAATTGAGAGATATCTAAACTCTCGTTCACAAACCTAGGGAAACAATGCACATTGCCTCTCTACAGCAAGAGAACTTCACAACACTCACAGACTTGGTCAAAGAGTCCGTTATGTTTTCCAACATGTCTAATTTCTCCAGCAACGCCTTGTTGATTTCCACCATGTCTCTCATGAAATGGAATTGTACATCAATGTGCTTAGTATTATAATGGTAATTTGGGTTCTTTATTCCTGAAAACAACCTTTGTAGCCATACTGCTTCTTTACTTCCATGAGTGGCTACCATATATTCATCTTCTATTGTTGACAAGGCTACGACCACCTATCACTTACTCATCCAGATGATTTCTCCACTAAAATATGGAACACATATTCATTGGTCGACCTTCATTGATCCATATCTCCAGCCCAATTGATGTTGACAAAGCCATCTAAATTTAATTCATTGTCACCTCTAGGTTTTCCTTGGTAGCATATAGCATAATCTTTTGTGCCACACAAATACCTGAGTACTCTCTTGACAGTTGTCCAATGTTCATTTCCAGGTGTTGACATTTATCTCAACACTCCCACTACATGGGAAATGCCTGGTTGAGTGCAGACCATCGCATACATTATACTACCAACAACACTTGCATAGGGAACATGTGCCATGTCCTCTATTTACTCATGTGTCCTTGGACACTATTTAGCAGTTAGCCTTTCTCCCACATGAATTGGCACCTTTGCAGGTTTGCAATCCTGCATGTTGAAACATTTCAAAACTGTTTCAATATACTTATTTTGGTTCAACCATACCTTTCTAGTTGCTTGATCTCTATTGATATCCATTCCTAGAATGAATTTTGTTGCACCGAGATGCTTCATGTCGAACTTGGAGGATAGTTGTTTCTTCACCTCCTTTATTGTGTTCATGTTGTTTCCAATAAACAACATGTCAACGACATACAATGATACATATATTAAATTCCCACCTTCTTCTTTGGAATATATGTAGTAATCATCTTTGCTTCTCACAAACCCCAAACTAAGGATGTATGTGTCGAAATTTTGGTACCACATCCTTGGTGATTTCTTTAGACAATAAAGGGATGTTTTCAGTTTGCACACCAAATATGTATTTCCCTTTACTACAAATCCTTGAGGTTGTTTCATGTATATTTCTTCTTCTAGGTCCCCATGTAGGAACGTTATATTTACATCCATCTGTTCCATTTCTAGATCAAATGTTGCAACCAGAGACATTATTACTCTAATGGAAGTTAATTTTTCAATGGGGGCAAAAATATCACTGAAGTCGACTCCTTCGACTTGGGAATATATTTTCGCTATGAGTCGAGATTTTAATTTCTTGACTTGACCTATTGCATTCATATTCTTCTTTAATTCCCATTTACTACCGACAAGATTTCTTCCACTAGGTAATTTGACTAAGTCCCATGTCTCATTCTTATGCAAGGATTCCATCTCTTTGATCATGGTGTCCTTCCATATTTTTCCCTCTGTTGAGTCAACATCCTCGCCGACCAACTTGGGCCCATCGTCAGTGGAAGTTAACACAAATGTAGAATGGAATTAGGGAAAACTATACCTTTCAATTGGTTTTCTTACTCGTTTTGACCTCCTTACAACCGGGGCCAATTGTTTCACCTCTTCTTCTAATTCAGTTGACTAATCTGATCTTCTTCTTCATTCCTCAGTTCAAACCGCACTTTCTCTGGATTATTCTCGGTTTGAACAATTTCGTCATGCTCAAACTCACTTCTGACTTCTATGAAGACCACATCTTGACTATACATTATTTTCCTTGATGCAGGATCCCATAGATTATATCCTTTCATTCCTTCTTTTTATCCAATGAAAATACACTTGACTGCCTTCTTTTATAGCTTTCTCCTCTTTTCCTTGGGAACATGCACAAATGCATCACAACCAAATACTTTGAGATGTGAAACCAAAGGCTTCTTACTATACCATACTGCATGTGGATCCGTGTCGACTAGCATTGATGCAAGAGACATATTCAATAGATATTTTTTAGTGTCGACTGCCTCTGCCCATAATTCTTGTGCGATCCCAACACCGTTGAACATGCTCCTTGCCTTGTCCATCAATGTTCTGTTCATTCTCTTAGCAAATCCATTTTTTGTGGGGTATATGGTTTGGTATTTTGGAGTTCTATTCCACACTGCTTGCAGAACTGATCAAATTCCTTTCCACAAAATTCACCACCGTTGTCAGTTCTCAACACCTTAATCTTCTTATATGTTTGGTTTTCTACAAGAGATTTAAACTCTTTGAATTTCTCGAAAACCTATGATTTATTCCTCAGGAAATATATCCATGTCCTCTTGGAAAAATTATCTATGAAGGAAACATTATACAGGGATCCACCAAGTGAAGGAACTGAAGCAGGGCCAAACACATTACTATGAACCAACTCTAGAATCCTCGTTTCCCTTGTCACTCCAGATGGGAACCTCACCTGACTTTTTTTTCCATATATACAATTTTCACAAAGGTTGAATTCTAAATTACATTCGGGAAAATATTCGAGCATACCTTTGTTATGCATAGAATGAAGTTTGTTTTCTCCAATGCGTCCCATCATCTCATGCCATAACATGGTCGGGTCGAATTTATGATGACTTGTCAAGTTGGTTTGAATCAAATCATCCCGAGTTGATTTGAGTCGACTCGAAGTCGATTCGACTTCAGGAACAGTCATGTTTTTGCATCTAGTTGAGTCAACACTCCCTAATAACTTGTATAGGGTTCCAATCTGAACTCCTTTCATTAACACCATCATATCGTTGACCATATTGCATGAATCCTTTTGAAATAGAGTGTGCACTCATGCATCACTCATCTTGATGACATATATCAGGTTTCTTACCAAACTAGAAATGTGTAGCACACCTGGAAGGGTTCGAATCCTCCCATCCTATAGTATCAGTCGAACTCTTCCTCACCTGAGAATTTTGATTTTCGAGTCACCCCCCAAGAACACATCTCCTCCTTCATATCATTCATATTTGCAGAACCAATCTCTATGTGGTGTTATATGATAGGATTCTCCGAATTTGATCAACCAAACATCTTGATCTGAATGTGTATTGGTCAACACCAGGTACACATCACCTCTCTTATCTATATTCGTATTTCTCTCAGTCGACTGCTTCTCATCAAATCATGTACTGACTTCCATTTCCTTAAACTTGCAGTCCCTTTTGTAATGCATATCTTTACCGCATTTCCATCATCTTCTCTTCAACTAAACAAGGGATTTAGATCTACCCTTTGACTTAGACTTTCTACTGGAGAATTTGTCTTTATCTCTGTCAATCAATCAACCTCTCACCACTAATGCATCTTTGGTCAATCCTTTCATGTTCTTACTTCTCATTTCTTCTGACAGTAGAGATGCAACCATGTCTTCTAGCGCTAATGTGGTTGTATTACTCCTTATAGCCACGACTAAGCTATCCCAAGAGTCTAGCAAATAACATAATAGGATAACACATTTCTCATCCTAAGTGATTTTAATATCCATTGAAGATAACTAGCTTAAAAATGTATTAAACACATTTAAATTCTTAGTCACTGAACTGCCCTCACTCATCCTTAGAAGATACAATTTATTTATGAGAAACAACTTATTTACCAGGTATTTCGACTGGTACAAGATTCCCAACTTGTCCCATATTTTCTTGGTTGAATATTCACCTAAGACATTCAACAGTACTGAATATGAAAAAAAAAATTGAATCATACTCCTTTCCCTTCTCTCGAGTTTCTCCCATTCTTTCGTCGACATATATGTTGGAATTGTACCTGGATAGACTATTGTCCATTGTTCTCGATCTACAAGGAGATATTAAGCTTCCAAAGCTCAAAATTATAGCCATTGAATTTTTTGATGTCTATTCTTGAGTTGCTCGCCATTCTTTAACACAGTATTTAAAGATTTCTCACTTATGACTCTTACTGAACCTAGGGTTTAGATTAGATCCAAGGTTGTTAAATCAAGCTCTGATACCACATGTTAATAAACCGGGATATGATACCACATGTTAATAAACTAGGCTCTAATACCACATGTTAGGAAATGAGGAACACTTCCACACTAAACCTAGCAGAAGAGAGGATGAAATATTTTAACAAGAAAGTTAATGACAAAGAAAACACACAGTACACATAGGTTTACCCTGGAAACCCAAACTGGGAAAACCAACATTACTTGAGTGTTCTACTCTCTTGTTGTCTTATTCATTCATAATAAAAGGTTACATGCCTAACCTTGGTCCACACCTAAGACACAATTGACATCATACCTTCTTTATTTACACAAGAACAACCTTGTAGCCAATTTGGCTTACATATGCATGACCAACAACCTCTAAATTGTTTATTAGCGATTAGCCTTTACAACATTACAACATGCCTTATTTATAGTCTTTATAGTAGGAAAAACACTAAATAAAGGCACCCAAAGATGGTTACATATCCACGAAGATCATTGGCTAAAAATCTCACAAATCTCGAGATTTTGTTACAATAGACTACCAAGTTGGATTACGATTCGGCCTTCATTTGGTCTTCAATCGATTTCCACACACCCACCTTTTGACCTCTTGTCGGTTGACCTCTTCGACTTGCTATCAATGTATTTGAATTCCACTTTACCCTGTCAAACGACCTCGACTTTTGACTTGTTTTCGATTCCTTTGACTTCGACTTTAATCGATCGAACCACCTCAACCTTCATCTTGTTGTTGATTCCTTCGAATTCAATTGTCATTTGATCCACCTCAAATAGACTTTCATTGAAAAGAATATAAAAAACCAACAAAAAGTAAAATATACCAAACAAGGACTTGAAAAAATAATTCTTTATCATCCTCAACCATTCCTTTGGATAGATTTCATATTTATCATCCTCAATCATTCCTTGGGATCGATTTCATATTTATCTTCATCTCCACTAAAGCTAGGTATTTCCATAGATTCTTAATTGAGGTCTAACCCCAAACCTTTGAAACCCTTATTTGGAGTATCTCCTTCTATCCTACCTTCCTTCTAATGTATTTATGAAATTGTATCCCCTCTGAGTCTAAAATTTTCAACCTGTAGTACTCAGATATGTCTTCTCTGCAATGCCACAAGTATGACCAAAATTTTATGTGCCAAGTGAAAGTTATGGAAACTTCCCTAAACCTTGCTTATTTTGTCCTTTTCTGGAGAGTGAACTTGTACAAAATTCCACGTGCCCAATACTTAATACATGAATCTAAACATTGTACCAGAAATACTATGGAATATCCTCTTTCAAATTCAACTACTTTCACTAAATTTGGGTCCTCTTTGAAGAAGATATGATTGTTTTACCCAGAACACCTATTTGAGACTAGTTATAGGACTATTCAAAAACCCTATCTTCCACAAGGTATATCTCTGAAAATATAATGACCCTAATCCAGGTGGATATTGGTGGCCACCCACCTATTCCAACTGGCTCCTCTTGACAGTTTTTAGTTCAACATGTTCTTTTGTACTTCTTTGTAATTGTGGGTTCTACACTTTTGGGGTTGTGTGAAGCCATACATATATTCTAGGTGGATATTGGTGGCCGCCCACCTAATCCAACTGGCTTATTTTGGAAGTTTTCATGTTAGTACATCTTTTTGTACTTCTAGGGTCGTTTTGGGGCCCTAAAAATTGTTTTTTTTGGCGTGCCACAGTCAACCTATACACTGATTTAGATTTTGATGACATAATGTGTATTTCTCGAAAATACCTTTACAACGGGCTATCACGCACCTAAAACGGAGGTTGTATGCAAAATTTATGACCTTGGGAAGTTGAGGTACCAACTTGCCCATCGGGGCCCACATAAATTTTGGCGTTTCATCTCCTAGGGTTAGGTTATTTGGATGTCTAGGGTTTTGGAATTCATGAGTAATGTTAAAAATACCTTTGGAGTCTCATTGTAATCATTCTTCTCAGATAGATGCACGTAGCAGCCACATCTCTCCTCAAAGATAGCTACCACCATTCGAGCAATTTGTTTCAGTTATGCAGTTTTACAATTTCAACCTATTTTATTTATTCAATAGAAGTTATTGTTAACTATATATATGTTGTTATTATTTGTATCTCTGTGTTATGGTATTCAATCTATTATTCATTTCGTTCCACTCATAAATCTAGATCAGTGGTATCAGAGCGGTCTTCTCTTCATTTTTTTTATTTGTGCATGTCCCCGACAATATTTGGGTACAAGAAGATGTGACTCGAACCAATCTAGCCTTTGCAATATCGATTGCGCCTAACCTGAACAAAAATCATGGGATATGAGAAGAAATATTATGGAGCATTATATCCTTTTAAAAAATTTCTCGAGGAAGCCCTTGCACGACAAAGGAATGATATGATGGACAACTTTGCACAAATCCTTCGACAGTTTCCCAAAGGAGATGCATATTCATCAAGCGATCACGCTACCCCCTTCAAGGTACAAGTAAATTTTGATATTCCATTATTTTAAGGACTAATATATGTAGATGTTGTAGATAAATGGTTGAATCTTCTCGAAGGGTATTTTTCAGTCCACAATTTTTCCGATCAGGAAAATATCACTTTTGCACTCCTCAAGGTCGTTCTCCATGTTAAATACTAGTGGGATACTTACTCCAAGAAAATGGTCGTAGAGGAATATGCAATGTTTGTGGTGACCCCTACATGGGATTCCTTTCGAGACGCCATTAAAGAACAATAATACCATATTGGTAGCTAAGAGGAACAGTACAAAAGATGGACCACACTGCGTCAAGAAAGGGACCAGACAATACCATATTTCACCAATATTTTCCATACTCTACACACCAAATTGGGTATCAAAGACTCTGAATGACATCTGGTACTCAAATACCATGGTTTTCATCACATAGACATCCAAACAGAAATGGAGTTTCTAGACATCGCATCATTAGGTGCGACTTATAGATATGATGTTAAGATCGAGCATAAATTTAAGCAGAAGAGGTAAGAGTTTGGACTTGCAAATTCCTCACATCCGAAGAAGGGAAAAGGAAGCCCCAACCCACCAAACAAGGGATAGANTAAGGGTGCCCTAAAGGGCCCCTTGTTGACACTAAAGACCGGTTGGATAATGCCTCAAAGATCTTCTATAAAAAGAGGCCATGGGTGCACTATGAATTCAAGAATCTCATTGTATTGTTATGTTGCCTCTATTATCCTACAAGGAACCTCTTTCCTTCTTGGAGCATACTAGCATCATCTCATTAAGCTATTCACCTCAGCTCTTGAGGGAATAAGCTTGGATTTCTTCACCATTTCCTTTCTATTTTTCCATTTGTAAGAAGAGCTCTCACATAGGGGATCCAAGAGCCCTCCCTTGGAGGAAGAGGGGATCCATAAGTCCCCTTTTTTCTTTGGTGTTTTCCCACTAATACAATCTCTCTATTGGTGGCATGAATATTGGTCAATTGTTTGATTGATTTTGGTTCTAATTTCCTTATGCATTTTAGTTTCAGTTCTTTAGTTGTTATTAGCTTAGTTGTTTGTTTATTTCATGTGATTGAGTCATTTGATTCATACACTAACTTTTGTCCTATTCATCTGACCCAACTGGACTTGCAAGTGTCCCTCTTTTGCTCATTCAAGCGGCGAAAAGGATACAACACACACCTAAGACACAATCAACATCATACCTTCTTTATTTACACAAGAACAACCTTGTATCCAATTCGGCTTACATTTGTATGACCAACAGCATTTAAATTGTTTATTAGTGATTTTCCTTTACAACATTACAACACGCCTTATTTATAGGATTTGCAATAGGAAAAACCCTAAATAAAGGTTCCCAAAGATAGTTACAGATCCACGCAGATCATTGGCTACAAATCCCACAAATCTCAATATTCTGTTAAAATCGACTACCAAGTCAAATTACTAGTCGGCCTTCATTCGGTCTTAAGTTGGTTGCCACACTTCCGCCTGTTGACCTATTATCGATTGACATATTCGACTTATCGTTAATGTCTTCTAATTCAACTTTAATCAGTAGAACCACCTTGACCTTCAAATTGTTGTCGATTCCTTTGACTTTGAATTTACCCAGTCGAACCACCTCGACCTTTGTCTTATTGTCAACCTTCAACTTTGACTTTCAGTTGATCCACCTCAACAAGAATTTCACTACAAACAATATAACAACCCAACATTCTCCCACTTGTTGTTTTCTTTGATAAAATTGAGAGATATCTAAACTCTCGTTCACAAACCTAGGGAAACAATGCACATTGCCTCTCTACAGCAAGAGAACTTCACAACACTCACAGACTTGGTCAAAGAGTCCGTTATGTTTTCCAACATGTCTAATTTCTCCAGCAACGCCTTGTTGATTTCCACCATGTCTCTCATGAAATGGAATTGTACATCAATGTGCTTAGTATTATAATGGTAATTTGGGTTCTTTATTCCTGAAAACAACCTTTGTAGCCATACTGCTTCTTTACTTCCATGAGTGGCTACCATATATTCATCTTCTATTGTTGACAAGGCTACGACCACCTATCACTTACTCATCCAGATGATTTCTCCACTAAAATATGGAACACATATTCATTGGTCGACCTTCATTGATCCATATCTCCAGCCCAATTGATGTTGACAAAGCCATCTAAATTTAATTCATTGTCACCTCTAGGTTTTCCTTGGTAGCATATAGCATAATCTTTTGTGCCACACAAATACCTGAGTACTCTCTTGACAGTTGTCCAATGTTCATTTCCAGGTGTTGACATTTATCTCAACACTCCCACTACATGGGAAATGCCTGGTTGAGTGCAGACCATCGCATACATTATACTACCAACAACACTTGCATAGGGAACATGTGCCATGTCCTCTATTTACTCATGTGTCCTTGGACACTATTTAGCAGTTAGCCTTTCTCCCACATGAATTGGCACCTTTGCAGGTTTGCAATCCTGCATGTTGAAACATTTCAAAACTGTTTCAATATACTTATTTTGGTTCAACCATACCTTTCTAGTTGCTTGATCTCTATTGATATCCATTCCTAGAATGAATTTTGTTGCACCGAGATGCTTCATGTCGAACTTGGAGGATAGTTGTTTCTTCACCTCCTTTATTGTGTTCATGTTGTTTCCAATAAACAACATGTCAACGACATACAATGATACATATATTAAATTCCCACCTTCTTCTTTGGAATATATGTAGTAATCATCTTTGCTTCTCACAAACCCCAAACTAAGGATGTATGTGTCGAAATTTTGGTACCACATCCTTGGTGATTTCTTTAGACAATAAAGGGATGTTTTCAGTTTGCACACCAAATATGTATTTCCCTTTACTACAAATCCTTGAGGTTGTTTCATGTATATTTCTTCTTCTAGGTCCCCATGTAGGAACGTTATATTTACATCCATCTGTTCCATTTCTAGATCAAATGTTGCAACCAGAGACATTATTACTCTAATGGAAGTTAATTTTTCAATGGGGGCAAAAATATCACTGAAGTCGACTCCTTCGACTTGGGAATATATTTTCGCTATGAGTCGAGATTTTAATTTCTTGACTTGACCTATTGCATTCATATTCTTCTTTAATTCCCATTTACTACCGACAAGATTTCTTCCACTAGGTAATTTGACTAAGTCCCATGTCTCATTCTTATGCAAGGATTCCATCTCTTTGATCATGGTGTCCTTCCATATTTTTCCCTCTGTTGAGTCAACATCCTCGCCGACCAACTTGGGCCCATCGTCAGTGGAAGTTAACACAAATGTAGAATGGAATTAGGGAAAACTATACCTTTCAATTGGTTTTCTTACTCGTTTTGACCTCCTTACAACCGGGGCCAATTGTTTCACCTCTTCTTCTAATTCAGTTGACTAATCTGATCTTCTTCTTCATTCCTCAGTTCAAACCGCACTTTCTCTGGATTATTCTCGGTTTGAACAATTTCGTCATGCTCAAACTCACTTCTGACTTCTATGAAGACCACATCTTGACTATACATTATTTTCCTTGATGCAGGATCCCATAGATTATATCCTTTCATTCCTTCTTTTTATCCAATGAAAATACACTTGACTGCCTTCTTTTATAGCTTTCTCCTCTTTTCCTTGGGAACATGCACAAATGCATCACAACCAAATACTTTGAGATGTGAAACCAAAGGCTTCTTACTATACCATACTGCATGTGGATCCGTGTCGACTAGCATTGATGCAAGAGACATATTCAATAGATATTTTTTAGTGTCGACTGCCTCTGCCCATAATTCTTGTGCGATCCCAACACCGTTGAACATGCTCCTTGCCTTGTCCATCAATGTTCTGTTCATTCTCTTAGCAAATCCATTTTTTGTGGGGTATATGGTTTGGTATTTTGGAGTTCTATTCCACACTGCTTGCAGAACTGATCAAATTCCTTTCCACAAAATTCACCACCGTTGTCAGTTCTCAACACCTTAATCTTCTTATATGTTTGGTTTTCTACAAGAGATTTAAACTCTTTGAATTTCTCGAAAACCTATGATTTATTCCTCAGGAAATATATCCATGTCCTCTTGGAAAAATTATCTATGAAGGAAACATTATACAGGGATCCACCAAGTGAAGGAACTGAAGCAGGGCCAAACACATTACTATGAACCAACTCTAGAATCCTCGTTTCCCTTGTCACTCCAGATGGGAACCTCACCTGACTTTTTTTTCCATATATACAATTTTCACAAAGGTTGAATTCTAAATTACATTCGGGAAAATATTCGAGCATACCTTTGTTATGCATAGAATGAAGTTTGTTTTCTCCAATGCGTCCCATCATCTCATGCCATAACATGGTCGGGTCGAATTTATGATGACTTGTCAAGTTGGTTTGAATCAAATCATCCCGAGTTGATTTGAGTCGACTCGAAGTCGATTCGACTTCAGGAACAGTCATGTTTTTGCATCTAGTTGAGTCAACACTCCCTAATAACTTGTATAGGGTTCCAATCTGAACTCCTTTCATTAACACCATCATATCGTTGACCATATTGCATGAATCCTTTTGAAATAGAGTGTGCACTCATGCATCACTCATCTTGATGACATATATCAGGTTTCTTACCAAACTAGAAATGTGTAGCACACCTGGAAGGGTTCGAATCCTCCCATCCTATAGTATCAGTCGAACTCTTCCTCACCTGAGAATTTTGATTTTCGAGTCACCCCCCAAGAACACATCTCCTCCTTCATATCATTCATATTTGCAGAACCAATCTCTATGTGGTGTTATATGATAGGATTCTCCGAATTTGATCAACCAAACATCTTGATCTGAATGTGTATTGGTCAACACCAGGTACACATCACCTCTCTTATCTATATTCGTATTTCTCTCAGTCGACTGCTTCTCATCAAATCATGTACTGACTTCCATTTCCTTAAACTTGCAGTCCCTTTTGTAATGCATATCTTTACCGCATTTCCATCATCTTCTCTTCAACTAAACAAGGGATTTAGATCTACCCTTTGACTTAGACTTTCTACTGGAGAATTTGTCTTTATCTCTGTCAATCAATCAACCTCTCACCACTAATGCATCTTTGGTCAATCCTTTCATGTTCTTACTTCTCATTTCTTCTGACAGTAGAGATGCAACCATGTCTTCTAGCGCTAATGTGGTTGTATTACTCCTTATAGCCACGACTAAGCTATCCCAAGAGTCTAGCAAATAACATAATAGGATAACACATTTCTCATCCTAAGTGATTTTAATATCCATTGAAGATAACTAGCTTAAAAATGTATTAAACACATTTAAATTCTTAGTCACTGAACTGCCCTCACTCATCCTTAGAAGATACAATTTATTTATGAGAAACAACTTATTTACCAGGTATTTCGACTGGTACAAGATTCCCAACTTGTCCCATATTTTCTTGGTTGAATATTCACCTAAGACATTCAACAGTACTGAATATGAAAAAAAAAATTGAATCATACTCCTTTCCCTTCTCTCGAGTTTCTCCCATTCTTTCGTCGACATATATGTTGGAATTGTACCTGGATAGACTATTGTCCATTGTTCTCGATCTACAAGGAGATATTAAGCTTCCAAAGCTCAAAATTATAGCCATTGAATTTTTTGATGTCTATTCTTGAGTTGCTCGCCATTCTTTAACACAGTATTTAAAGATTTCTCACTTATGACTCTTACTGAACCTAGGGTTTAGATTAGATCCAAGGTTGTTAAATCAAGCTCTGATACCACATGTTAATAAACCGGGATATGATACCACATGTTAATAAACTAGGCTCTAATACCACATGTTAGGAAATGAGGAACACTTCCACACTAAACCTAGCAGAAGAGAGGATGAAATATTTTAACAAGAAAGTTAATGACAAAGAAAACACACAGTACACATAGGTTTACCCTGGAAACCCAAACTGGGAAAACCAACATTACTTGAGTGTTCTACTCTCTTGTTGTCTTATTCATTCATAATAAAAGGTTACATGCCTAACCTTGGTCCACACCTAAGACACAATTGACATCATACCTTCTTTATTTACACAAGAACAACCTTGTAGCCAATTTGGCTTACATATGCATGACCAACAACCTCTAAATTGTTTATTAGCGATTAGCCTTTACAACATTACAACATGCCTTATTTATAGTCTTTATAGTAGGAAAAACACTAAATAAAGGCACCCAAAGATGGTTACATATCCACGAAGATCATTGGCTAAAAATCTCACAAATCTCGAGATTTTGTTACAATAGACTACCAAGTTGGATTACGATTCGGCCTTCATTTGGTCTTCAATCGATTTCCACACACCCACCTTTTGACCTCTTGTCGGTTGACCTCTTCGACTTGCTATCAATGTATTTGAATTCCACTTTACCCTGTCAAACGACCTCGACTTTTGACTTGTTTTCGATTCCTTTGACTTCGACTTTAATCGATCGAACCACCTCAACCTTCATCTTGTTGTTGATTCCTTCGAATTCAATTGTCATTTGATCCACCTCAAATAGACTTTCATTGAAAAGAATATAAAAAACCAACAAAAAGTAAAATATACCAAACAAGGACTTGAAAAAATAATTCTTTATCATCCTCAACCATTCCTTTGGATAGATTTCATATTTATCATCCTCAATCATTCCTTGGGATCGATTTCATATTTATCTTCATCTCCACTAAAGCTAGGTATTTCCATAGATTCTTAATTGAGGTCTAACCCCAAACCTTTGAAACCCTTATTTGGAGTATCTCCTTCTATCCTACCTTCCTTCTAATGTATTTATGAAATTGTATCCCCTCTGAGTCTAAAATTTTCAACCTGTAGTACTCAGATATGTCTTCTCTGCAATGCCACAAGTATGACCAAAATTTTATGTGCCAAGTGAAAGTTATGGAAACTTCCCTAAACCTTGCTTATTTTGTCCTTTTCTGGAGAGTGAACTTGTACAAAATTCCACGTGCCCAATACTTAATACATGAATCTAAACATTGTACCAGAAATACTATGGAATATCCTCTTTCAAATTCAACTACTTTCACTAAATTTGGGTCCTCTTTGAAGAAGATATGATTGTTTTACCCAGAACACCTATTTGAGACTAGTTATAGGACTATTCAAAAACCCTATCTTCCACAAGGTATATCTCTGAAAATATAATGACCCTAATCCAGGTGGATATTGGTGGCCACCCACCTATTCCAACTGGCTCCTCTTGACAGTTTTTAGTTCAACATGTTCTTTTGTACTTCTTTGTAATTGTGGGTTCTACACTTTTGGGGTTGTGTGAAGCCATACATATATTCTAGGTGGATATTGGTGGCCGCCCACCTAATCCAACTGGCTTATTTTGGAAGTTTTCATGTTAGTACATCTTTTTGTACTTCTAGGGTCGTTTTGGGGCCCTAAAAATTGTTTTTTTTGGCGTGCCACAGTCAACCTATACACTGATTTAGATTTTGATGACATAATGTGTATTTCTCGAAAATACCTTTACAACGGGCTATCACGCACCTAAAACGGAGGTTGTATGCAAAATTTATGACCTTGGGAAGTTGAGGTACCAACTTGCCCATCGGGGCCCACATAAATTTTGGCGTTTCATCTCCTAGGGTTAGGTTATTTGGATGTCTAGGGTTTTGGAATTCATGAGTAATGTTAAAAATACCTTTGGAGTCTCATTGTAATCATTCTTCTCAGATAGATGCACGTAGCAGCCACATCTCTCCTCAAAGATAGCTACCACCATTCGAGCAAGTTGTTTCAGTTATGCAGTTTTACAATTTCAACCTATTTTATTTATTCAATAGAAGTTATTGTTAACTATATATCTGTTGTTATTATTTGTATCTCTGTGTTATGGTATTCAATCTATTATTCATTTCGTTCCACTCATAAATCTGGATCAGTGGTATCAGAGCGGTCTGCTCTTCATTTTTTTTATTTGTGCATGTCCCCGACAATATTTGGGTACAAGAAGATGGGACTCGAACCAATCTAGCCTTTGCAATATCGATTGCGCCTAACCCGAACAAAAATCATGGGATATGAGAAGAAAGATTATGGAGCATGATATCCTTTTAAAAATTTTCTTGAGGAAGCCCTTGCACGACAAAGGAATGAGATGATGGACAACTTTGCACAAATCCTTCAACAGTTTCCCAAAGGAGATGCATATTCATCAAGCGATCACGCTACCCCCTTCAAGGTACAAGTAAATTTTGATATTCCATTATTTTAAGGACTAATATATGTAGATGTTGTAGATAAATGGTTGAATCTGCTCGAAGGGTATTTTTCAGTCCACAATTTTTCCGATCGGGAAAATATCAGTTTTGCACTCCTCAAGGTCATTCCCCATGTTAAATACTAGTGGGATACTTACTCCAAGAAAATGGTCGTAGAGGAATATGCAATGTTTGTGGTGACCCCTACATGGGATTCCTTCCGGGACGCCATTAAAGAACAATACTACCATATTGGTAGCTAAGAGGACCAGTACAAAAGATGGACCACACTGCGTCAAGAAAGGGACCAGACAATACCATATTTCACCAATATTTTCCATACTCTACACACCAAATTGGGTATCAAAGACTCTGAATGACTTCTAGTACTCAAATACCATGGTTTTCTTCACATAGACATCCAAACAGAAATGGAGTTTCTAGACATCGCATCATTAGGTGCGACTTATAGATATGATGTTAAGATCGAGCATAAATTTAAGCAGAAGAGGCAAGAGTTTGGACTTGCAAATTCCTCACAGCCGAAGCAGGGAAAAGGAAGCCCCAACCCACCAAACAAGGGATAGATAAAATATGGTCTCTCTTAGGACAACCGGTCCAAGCCACAACCCAATAAGGGTAATGAGAAGTCGAAGAAGGACACGGGAAAGTGGTGTGATTACCATAAAATCATGTGGCACAACACCAAATAATGTCACTCCAAGAAGTTGTTGGTGGTCGAGATAAAATATTCTGAGTCAGAGGAAGATTCATACTCTTAATCAAATCCAGAAAGTGGGAGTGAATCATCGATGTCAAACCCAGTTCCACTGTCACTTCCACAAAATTCCACCCAAGCGAATCAAATCAACCAAAGGAAGGGGAATGCCTCTTTCACTCACAGATGTGGGTAAAGGGGACTCTGTTGAATTTCATTATCGATAGCGACAGTCGGGAGAACCTGATTTCAGAAAATTTCCTCAAGCAACTAGACATGTCGATAACATGACACCCACAACCCTACACCATCGTCTGGCTTTGCTAAGGATGAGATCTCCATGTCAGCCAACAATGTCTTCTTCCTACAACATCAATCCCTTCAAAGACGAGGTATTGTGTGATATTTCTCCCCTTGAATTTTGTGATGTTCTTTTAGGCCAACCATATTTTTGGAAGAGACATATTGTGTATGATTCTAGACCCTGAAGTGTTATTATTACTTTGGGTAGAAAATTGTACAGGATACCAAAGGTAGCGTCGCCTATTGCTATTTATTTAATCCCTGCTAAGCAATGCAGTAAGGTCATTTCACAGACCAATAAATTTGTCTTCTTTGTGATCTATTCTCATAGTAAACATAAGGTTGTTTCCACATCTGTGACCTCTACATAGAGCCTCTCTTTGCAGCAGAAGCAAGTGGACAGGATTGTGGAAGAGTATAGAGACATCTTCTCCTCACCCACCGGGGTACCGATGCACTACCAAGTCAAGCATCCAATTGATCTAAACCCCGATGCATTGCGGCCTAATGGACCATTCTATCATCATTCGCTGATAGAAAATGATGAAATCAAGTGCCAGATCCAATATTTTCTTCAAAAGGGGAACATCCGACCCAACTCCTCCCCTTCTATAAGCCCGATTATGCTAGTGTAGAATAAATATGGGACCTGGCGGCTCTGCATTGATTACAGAGAATTAAATAAAATCACAGTCAGGAACCGGTACCCAATTTTAACCACATTGATGACCTTCTTGACCAACTCAAGGAGTAAAAGTTCTTCAGCAATATTGACCTAAAGTCGGGCTACCACTAGGTTCCCATCGAACCAACTGATGTATGGAAGACAACTTTCAAATCTAAAGAAGGTCTCTTCAAATGGTTGGTCATGCCCTTTGGCTTAAAAAATGCACCAACAATTTTCATGATATTGATGGATGATGTCTTGAGATCCTTCACCAACTCTTTTATGATGGTATATATGGATGACATCCTCATATTCAACAAAACTTGGGAGGATCACATGCATCATGTTNGAGATGCATATTCATCAAGCGATCACGCTACCCCCTTCAAGGTACAAGTAAATTTTGATATTCCATTATTTTAAGGACTAATATATGTAGATGTTGTAGATAAATGGTTGAATCTGCTCGAAGGGTATTTTTCAGTCCACAATTTTTCCGATCGGGAAAATATCAGTTTTGCACTCCTCAAGGTCATTCCCCATGTTAAATACTAGTGGGATACTTACTCCAAGAAAATGGTCGTAGAGGAATATGCAATGTTTGTGGTGACCCCTACATGGGATTCCTTCCGGGACGCCATTAAAGAACAATACTACCATATTGGTAGCTAAGAGGACCAGTACAAAAGATGGACCACACTGCGTCAAGAAAGGGACCAGACAATACCATATTTCACCAATATTTTCCATACTCTACACACCAAATTGGGTATCAAAGACTCTGAATGACTTCTAGTACTCAAATACCATGGTTTTCTTCACATAGACATCCAAACAGAAATGGAGTTTCTAGACATCGCATCATTAGGTGCGACTTATAGATATGATGTTAAGATCGAGCATAAATTTAAGCAGAAGAGGCAAGAGTTTGGACTTGCAAATTCCTCACAGCCGAAGCAGGGAAAAGGAAGCCCCAACCCACCAAACAAGGGATAGATAAAATATGGTCTCTCTTAGGACAACCGGTCCAAGCCACAACCCAATAAGGGTAATGAGAAGTCGAAGAAGGACACGGGAAAGTGGTGTGATTACCATAAAATCATGTGGCACAACACCAAATAATGTCACTCCAAGAAGTTGTTGGTGGTCGAGATAAAATATTCTGAGTCAGAGGAAGATTCATACTCTTAATCAAATCCAGAAAGTGGGAGTGAATCATCGATGTCAAACCCAGTTCCACTGTCACTTCCACAAAATTCCACCCAAGCGAATCAAATCAACCAAAGGAAGGGGAATGCCTCTTTCACTCACAGATGTGGGTAAAGGGGACTCTGTTGAATTTCATTATCGATAGCGACAGTCGGGAGAACCTGATTTCAGAAAATTTCCTCAAGCAACTAGACATGTCGATAACATGACACCCACAACCCTACACCATCGTCTGGCTTTGCTAAGGATGAGATCTCCATGTCAGCCAACAATGTCTTCTTCCTACAACATCAATCCCTTCAAAGACGAGGTATTGTGTGATATTTCTCCCCTTGAATTTTGTGATGTTCTTTTAGGCCAACCATATTTTTGGAAGAGACATATTGTGTATGATTCTAGACCCTGAAGTGTTATTATTACTTTGGGTAGAAAATTGTACAGGATACCAAAGGTAGCGTCGCCTATTGCTATTTATTTAATCCCTGCTAAGCAATGCAGTAAGGTCATTTCACAGACCAATAAATTTGTCTTCTTTGTGATCTATTCTCATAGTAAACATAAGGTTGTTTCCACATCTGTGACCTCTACATAGAGCCTCTCTTTGCAGCAGAAGCAAGTGGACAGGATTGTGGAAGAGTATAGAGACATCTTCTCCTCACCCACCGGGGTACCGATGCACTACCAAGTCAAGCATCCAATTGATCTAAACCTCGATGCATTGCGGCCTAATGGACCAGTCTATCATCATTCGTTGATAGAAAATGATGAAATCAAGTGCCAGATCCAATATTTTCTTCAAAAGGGGAACATCCGACCCAACTCCTCCACTTCTATAAGCCCGATTATGCTAGTGTAGAATAAATATGGGACCTGGCGGCTCTGCATTGATTACAGAGAATTAAATAAAATCACAGTCAGGAACCGATACCCAATTTTAACCAAATTGATGACCTTCTTGACCAACTCAAGGAGGAAAATTTATTCAGCAATATTGACCTAAAGTCGGGCTACCACTAGGTTCCCATCGAACCAACTGATGTATGGAAGACAACTTTCAAATCTAAAGAAGGTCTCTTCAAATGGCTGGTCATGCCCTTGGGCTTAAAAAATGCACCAACAACTTTCATGATATTGATGGATGATGTCTTGAGATCCTTCACCAACTCTTTTATGATGGTATATATGGATGACATCCTCATATTCAACAAAACTTGGGAGGATCACATGCATCATGTTCAATAGGTTTTGGGAACTATGTGGCAACACAAGTTATATGCCAACTTGGAAAAATGTTCCTTTGGCATGAGCAGGATCCAATACTTGGGCTACATTGTTGATGAGCATGGGGTACATGTGGATCCAGTAAAGATCCAATTCATTTGTGATTGGCCAACCCCGACCACAATAGCTGAGCTTCAAAGCTTCTTGGTACTTTCCAACTTCTACCAAAGGTTCATATTGGGATTCTCCCATATTGCATGGGCCCTCAAACAAGTAACCAAGGGTGGTGGTAAGGAAAAGTTCACATGGGGGAAGGCACAACAAAAATCATTTGATTATTTGAAGCATCGTTTGTGCTCAAATCTAGTACTCTCCTTTCTTGATCTGCAACAACCGTTCGAGATTGAGAATGATGNTTTCATGATATTGATGGATGATGTCTTGAGATCCTTCACCAACTCTTTTATGATGGTATATATGGATGACATCCTCATATTCAACAAAACTTGGGAGGATCACATGCATCATGTTCAATAGGTTTTGGGAACTATGTGGCAACACAAGTTATATGCCAACTTGGAAAAATGTTCCTTTGGCATGAGCAGGGTCCAATACTTGGGCTACATTGTTGATGAGCATGGGGTACATGTGGATCCAGTAAAGATCCAATTCATTTGTGATTGGCCAACCCCGACCACAATAGCTAAGCTTCGAAGCTTCTTGGTACTTTCCAACTTCTACCAAAGGTTCATATTGGGATTCTCCCATATTGCATGGGCCCTCAAACAAGTAACCAAGGGTGGTGGTAAGGAAAATTTCACATGGGGGAAGGCACAACAAAAATCATTTGATTATTTGAAGCATCGTTTGTGCTCAAATCTAGTACTCTCCTTTCTTGATCTGCAACAACCGTTCGAGATTGAGAATGATGCCTCCGACTATGTTGTAGGTGCATTTCTCACTTATCACATTCATCCATCAGCATACCATAGTGAGACACTCTCAGATACTGTTGGGAAATACCCCACCTATGAAAAAGAAATGTATTCCATTTTGCAATCCTATCGTCAATGGAAACATTACATTCTGGGAAAGGAGAAAATCATCCACACTGATCACAATTCTCTGCAGTTCATACATACATAGGGGAAATTACATAATGACTGCCATCAAAATTGATCCACATACCTACAACAATTTCATCTCAACATCAAGTATAAAATACAGAGCACAAATCATGTCACTGACTGCCTTAGTCGCCTTCTCGTTTCTGCACTCACCACAATGCTCTATTCCTCTGAGCATGAGGCATCTGAGTGGGACCAACTTTTTTAGTGTGACCCTGACTTCGCCACCACCTATCATCTCTTGGGTACATGAATGAATGTCACTGATTTTCACATCCAGGAGGGATTGTTATTCCATATAGGCCACCTCGGTGTTTCTGCAAGCAAGAGTGTAAAGCTTATTTGATAGGATCACTACAATTGAATGGCAGGACATTTTGACGGGGAGAAAATGGTGGTCATTCTACAAAAACATTTTTATTCGCCAAAACTTTGACAAGATGTCAACTAGTATATCAGCTCTTGCACTGCCTGTTCCATTTCCAAGCCATCCATCAAGAAGTAAGGATTATACATCCATATTCCTACTCCCGAGAGGCCTTTGTGATCCATATCGATGGATTACATGTTTGGCCTTCTGTCCATGTTGGCCCTCGACCAAGTTTTGGGGAAACTTTGGTCAGTTTTGGCCCACTTTTGGACTTCGACATGCTGATCGAAGTAGGAGCACCCAGGCGGAGCTCAGATCACAGATCTCACCTATTTTGAGGGTATGTGGACCTAGTAAGGGGTCCTATAGGGTTTTGTAACGGGTTTATGGGATATCCGTCCATGGGTTCTCCCCATGTTTAGGACTTATTGTAAGGGTTTGTAAAGTATAAATAAAGAGGAATGTATTGTAGAAGTAGTTCATGTAGTTCTGTATGAAACAGAATTTCTTTGTGCAAAGGAATGTATGTGGTCGAGGCTTTGTGCTTGACTTTGATTTTGTAAAAGCTGCTAAGTGTCATGAGAATAGATGTTGGCTCTGTGCATTTGATCTAGTTTGGGAAGGTAAAGAAGGAGGATCTAGTGCTTAGTGCGCATATCTCTTGTCTGGTGTAGAGTTTCACTATGTGGCTTAGTGAATAGGAGTGATTGAATGTAAGATCTTGGTGAATAATAAAGAGGCAAAGCAGTTTTTGGACATAGCCCCACCCTAGGGTGAACCACGTATATCTGGTGTCTCATGGTTTTCTTTGTGCAGTGTCTTTGTTGTTGTGCATTTTCATAGTGCTTTGGTTATGATTTTTACTAAATATGTATGTTGTTGCTTAAGTATTTTACTTATGGTTAATTGGTAAATGAATGTCAGATTTAACTCATAGTGCTAAGTGCTCAGGGTACATAATCATTTGTTATTTATGCGCTTATCTGTCTTTGATTATGCTCTGCGATGTTAATGAGATTAATAAACTAATGCATGTTCACTTCCTAAGCGTTAACAAAATATTCTACGAAGCTATTTTATCACAAATTCGTGTCCCATCTTGGTTACAAACACCTGCGTCCTGTAACCCTCCCCTGCTTCTACCTCGAGAGAGACTTTTTCTACTTCGCAGGTGTTGCCGAAAGGGTCGGTAGTCAGGGTTTTGTTGGTGCGTTGTTAAGCATTGAACCCTGGGTCTCCCCATGTGCCAATAGTCCACCAATCACATCAATGATTGTGTATTTGTGGTGTTTGATCGGTTTTCGAAGCTGGCCATTATCACAGACTGCAAGAAGAGCATCACAACGATAGATATTTCCAAGCTCTTCTTCAAATGGGTGTGGGTCCATTTTGGGATACCATAGACCATCACCTCATATTGAGACATTAGGTTCCTCAACACATTTTGGTCGAGTCTGTAGTCACTGTTGGACACCAAGCTCACTAAGTCCACTGCTTTCCACCCCCAAATTGATGGCCAGACAGAGCTCGTCAATTGGATTATTGTGCACATCTTATTCATTTACAAACAGTGACTACAGACTCGACTCCATAACCATAACTCCATCACCAGTTGCAGAGCAGGAGAGGCCCAGGCCGCATTCGCATAATGAGATAGGTGGCAGGTCGATTAGGGTTAGGGAATAATGAGATAGTGCATTTAGGGTTTAGGGCACATCGGCCTCATGCGAGGACCCACGATGTCGTTTTGAATTTATATTTTTTATTTATTGTTTTAATCTCAAGTAATATTTATTTTATTTATTTTGTTTTAAATTTTTATTTTTATTTTTATTGTTTAAAATTATATTAGATTTGAGATTAATTGTTTAAATTGTCCATATTTAAATTATAGATTTAAATTTAGTTTTTTTTTTTTTAATTAAATTATCCACACTTAAATAATAGATTTAAATTTAGGTTAAACATATTTAAATTTATGTTTTAAATTAATTATAAGTTAATATGATTAATCAAAACTG
>JZKD02S1962189.1:45478-63082 GCA_000966675.3 Picea glauca
CTTTCACTTTCCTCCACTTGCCTTTCCTTTCCTTTCCTTCACTTGTCTTGCCTTTCCTTTCCTTTCCATGTCTTTCCTTCACCTTCCTTGTCTTGCCTTGCCTTGCCTTGCCTTTCCTTTCCTTAACATTCGATGTCTTTCCTTTCCTTCACTTTCCATGCCTTGCCTTCGATTTCCATGCCTTGCCTTCACTTTCCTTTACTTTCCTTTCCATGCCTTGCCTTCACTTTCCTTCAATTTCCTTTCCATGCCTTGCCTTCACTTGCCTTTCCTTTTCTTGTCTTTCCTTTCCTTTCCTTCACTTGACATGCCTTTCCTTTCCTTCACTTTCCTTTCCATTCATTTCCTTCAGTTTCCATGCCTTTCCTTCACTTGCCTTACCTCTCTATCACTTTCCTTTCCATGCCTTGACTTTACTTTCCATGCATTACCTTTCCTTTAATTTCCTTCACTTTCCTTGCCATGAATTGCCTTCACTTTCCTTTCCTTTCCTTTCCATGTATTCCCTTTCCTTCACTTGCCATGCCCTGTATTTCCTTCACTTGCCATGCCTTTCCTTGCCTTCACTTGTCCTAACATGTCGTTCCTTCACTTGTCATGCCTTTCCTTGTCTTCCCTTACCTTTCCTTGCCTTGCCTTGCCTTTCCTTTCCTTCACTTTCTTTGTCATGTCTTTCCTTCACTTTCCATGTCTTTCCTTCAATTGCATTCACTTTCCTTGCCATGCCTTGCCTTCACTTTATTTGCCTTGCCTTCCATTCACTTGCCATGCCTTGCCTTACCTTCACTTTCCTTTTCATGCCTTGCCTTCACTTTCCATTCCTTTCTTTCACTTGCCTTGCCTTGCCTTCACTTGCATTTCCATGCCTTTCCTTCATTTTCCTTTCCATGACTTGCCTTGCCTTGCCTTCACCTTCCATGTCTTGCCTTGAATTGCCTTTCCTTTCCTTTCCTTTCCTTTATTTTTCTTCACTTTTCGTGCCTTTCCTTTCCTTCACTTTCCATGCCTTTCCTTGCCTTCACTTTACTTTCCATGCCTTGCCTTCACGTTTCATTCCTGGCCTTCACCTACCTTTCTTTCCCTTTCCTTTACTTTCCTTGCCTTACCTTTCCTTGCCTTGCTTTCACTTGCCATGCCTTCACTTGCCATGCCTTTCCTTTCCTTCACTTACCTTTCCTTGCCTTCACTTTCCTTTCCATGCCTTTCCTTCTTTTTCCATGCCTTGGCATCACTTTCCTTACATTCACTTGCCTTTCCTTGCCTTCACTTTTCATGTCTTGCCTTCACTTTCCTTGCCATGCCTTGCCTTCACTTTCCTTGCCTTGCCTTTCCTTTCCTTCACTTTCCATTCCTTTCCTTTCCTTCACTTTCCTTACGATCCCTTTCCTTCACTTTCCATGCCTTGCCTTCACTTGCCTTACCTTTCCTTATCTTGACTTTCCATGCCTTGCCTTGACTTCCCTTCACTTGGCATGCCTTGTCTTGACTTGGCTTTCCATTCCTTTCCTTTCCTTGCCTTGCCTTGCTTTCATTTTCCATGTATTTTCTTGCCTTCACTTGCCTTTCCATGCCTTGCCTTCACTTGCCATGCCTTGCCTTCACTTGCCTTGCCTTGCCTTGCCTTGCCTTGTGTTTCCTTTCCTTTCCTTCACTTTCCTTGACTTATCACTTTCCATGCGATGCCTGTCCTTCACTTTCCTTATCACTTGCCATGTCTTGCCTTCACTTTCCTTGCCTTGACATTGTAGAACTTTCAATACAAATTAACTATCTCCTGAGATTCTCCTGATCTAAAAATTCTATGCCACTGTTAAATACAGAATCGCTTCTACTAGTATTCTTGTGGAAAATTAAACCATGATCACAAAGTGAAATATAAAGAACACATAACACAAAAGTCTTATCGGGAAAGCATAAAGATAAAAACCCCACTATCATATATTATGTATATCATGGATCATGAAATAATCTCATACAAAAATCTAATCCAAGAGCTCTCAGTACAATACAATCGTCTCACACTGTCATACAAAAACTCAGCAAATACATGTGCCAATTTCCGTGTCCAGACAGCCTGCCTCCTCTGCACAATCCCTGCAATTAGAATTATCACAATGAATTCGAATTGCCTAGTTTGCACATGCTCATGAGCATATCCACTGCATGTGTGATTGCATGAGTGCACTTCACTCGAATCACAACTGATATCCAAACTATCCCTTTCACCTGTTATCTAAACTGGGTCTCCACTGGATCTGACATGCATGTAGTTAACCATGGCGAATCTTCAGTTGCGTGTGAGTTCACCAATTCTAAATTAATGAATAATTAATTCACTAAACTCTCACTAGTGAAAGTTTAGTTACAACTAGTACAACTAAGCTTAACTCACTTAACTACACTTATAATTATGTTACAATGCCAAATCACCCAGTTATAAATGAGATAATAGATTAATATTTATTGTCCAATTTATTTAAGGGAAAAGTAAATTAGACACATGTTTCTTTTTTACTTTTCAACACTCCCTCTCAATAAGAAAGGGATTATCCGTCACCCCAATCTTGTCTCTATGATATTCGAATTTGCTCCTGGTGAGCGCCTTCCTCAAAATGTCTGCATCGTGATCTTCCATAGGAATGTATTGAAGCAACATGATCTTCCATTGCACACAATATCTGAGATGATGATACTGGATATCTATATGCTTAGATCTATCATGAAACACAAGATTAATCGAGAGTTTAATGCAACTCTGATTATCACAATGAATCACTATCAGATCTAAATGAGAACCAAATAAACCAACCAATATCTTTATCATCCAAATAGCCTCACATGCAGCTTCACTCACTTCCATGTATTTCGCTTCCGCTGAACTGAGTGCCATAGATCTTTGTTTCCTATTGTACCAAGAAATAGTTGTAGATCCAATACTAAAGTTCCCCCCTGATGTGCTCTTTTTTTCCGTTGGACTGCTCGCCCAATCTGCATTTGTGAAGCCATGCAACTTCACCTCATCCGTCTATCTGTACCATAATCCATACTCAGATGTTCTCTTCATATATCTCAGGACATGTTTACCCACCTTCCAAAAGAGTTTGGTAGGCTTAACCATCACTTGACTTAGCTGGTTAACCGCATAGAAAATGTTCAGTCTCCTATTCACTAAATACATTAATGAACCCACTAACTATCGATAGACAGTAGCATCCACTACCTCTCTAGAAGTAGCATCCTCTTTCCTCCAGTTTCCTGGAAGAGGAGTATCCATGGGTTTGCAGCCCTCTGTGTGAAACTTGCCCAATATCTCCCTTTCATACCTGCCTTGAGACACAAAAATTTCACCATCTCGCTGCCATATTTTCAATCCAAGGAAATAATGAAGAAGGCCAAAATCCTTCATCTCGAACTCCTTTGTAAGGTCATCCTTGCATGANCTTTCACTTTCCTCCACTTGCCTTTCCTTTCCTTTCCTTCACTTGTCTTGCCTTTCCTTTCCTTTCCATGTCTTTCCTTCACCTTCCTTGTCTTGCCTTGCCTTGCCTTGCCTTTCCTTTCCTTAACATTCGATGTCTTTCCTTTCCTTCACTTTCCATGCCTTGCCTTCGATTTCCATGCCTTGCCTTCACTTTCCTTTACTTTCCTTTCCATGCCTTGCCTTCACTTTCCTTCAATTTCCTTTCCATGCCTTGCCTTCACTTGCCTTTCCTTTTCTTGTCTTTCCTTTCCTTTCCTTCACTTGACATGCCTTTCCTTTCCTTCACTTTCCTTTCCATTCATTTCCTTCAGTTTCCATGCCTTTCCTTCACTTGCCTTACCTCTCTATCACTTTCCTTTCCATGCCTTGACTTTACTTTCCATGCATTACCTTTCCTTTAATTTCCTTCACTTTCCTTGCCATGAATTGCCTTCACTTTCCTTTCCTTTCCTTTCCATGTATTCCCTTTCCTTCACTTGCCATGCCCTGTATTTCCTTCACTTGCCATGCCTTTCCTTGCCTTCACTTGTCCTAACATGTCGTTCCTTCACTTGTCATGCCTTTCCTTGTCTTCCCTTACCTTTCCTTGCCTTGCCTTGCCTTTCCTTTCCTTCACTTTCTTTGTCATGTCTTTCCTTCACTTTCCATGTCTTTCCTTCAATTGCATTCACTTTCCTTGCCATGCCTTGCCTTCACTTTATTTGCCTTGCCTTCCATTCACTTGCCATGCCTTGCCTTACCTTCACTTTCCTTTTCATGCCTTGCCTTCACTTTCCATTCCTTTCTTTCACTTGCCTTGCCTTGCCTTCACTTGCATTTCCATGCCTTTCCTTCATTTTCCTTTCCATGACTTGCCTTGCCTTGCCTTCACCTTCCATGTCTTGCCTTGACTTGCCTTTCCTTTCCTTTCCTTTCCTTTATTTTTCTTCACTTTTCGTGCCTTTCCTTTCCTTCACTTTCCATTCCTTTCCTTGCCTTCACTTTACTTTCCATGCCTTGCCTTCACTTTTCATTCCTGGCCTTCACCTACCTTGCTTTCCCTTTCCTTTCCTTCCCTTGCCTTACCTTTACTTGCCTTGCTTTCACTTTCCATGCCTTCACTTGCCATGCCTTTCCTTTCCTTCACTTACCTTTCCTTGCCTTCACTTTCCTTTTCATGCCTTTCCTTCTTTTTCCATGCCTTGGCATCACTTTCCTTACATTCACTTGCCTTTCCTTGCCTTCACTTTTCATGTCTTGCCTTCACTTTCCTTTCCATGCCTTGCCTTCACTTTCCTTGCCTTGCCTTGCCTTTCCTTCACTTTCCATTCCTTTCCTTTCCTTCACTTTCCTTACGATCCCTTTCCTTCACTTTCCATGCCTTGCCTTCACTTGCCTTACCTTTCCTTATCTTGACTTTCCATGCCTTGCCTTGACTTCCCTTCACTTGGCATGCCTTGTCTTGACTTGGCTTTCCATTCCTTTCCTTTCCTTGCCTTGCCTTGCTTTCATTTTCCATGTATTTTCTTGCCTTCACTTGCCTTTCCATGCCTTGCCTTCACTTGCCATGCCTTGCCTTCACTTGCCTTGCCTTGCCTTGCCTTGCCTTGTGTTTCCTTTCCTTTCCTTCACTTTCCTTGACTTATCACTTTCCATGCGATGCCTGTCCTTCACTTTCCTTATCACTTGCCATGTCTTGCCTTCACTTTCCTTGCCTTGACATTGTAGAACTTTCAATACAAATTAACTATCTCCTGAGATTCTCCTGATCTAAAAATTCTATGCCACTGTTAAATACAGAATCGCTTCTACTAGTATTCTTGTGGAAAATTAAACCATGATCACAAAGTGAAATATAAAGAACACATAACACAAAAGTCTTATCGGGAAAGCATAAAGATAAAAACCCCACTATCATATATTATGTATATCATGGATCATGAAAYAATCTCATACAAAAATCTAATCCAAGAGCTCTCAGTACAATACAATCGTCTCACACTGTCATACAAAAACTCAGCAAATACATGTGCCAATTTCCGTGTCCAGACAGCCTGCCTCCTCTGCACAATCCCTGCAATTAGAATTATCACAATGAATTCGAATTGCCTAGTTTGCACATGCTCATGAGCATATCCACTGCATGTGTGATTGCATGAGTGCACTTCACTCGAATCACAACTGATATCCAAACTATCCCTTTCACCTGTTATCTAAACTGGGTCTCCACTGGATCTGACATGCATGTAGTTAACCATGGCGAATCTTCAGTTGCGTGTGAGTTCACCAATTCTAAATTAATGAATAATTAATTCACTAAACTCTCACTAGTGAAAGTTTAGTTACAACTAGTACAACTAAGCTTAACTCACTTAACTACACTTATAATTATGTTACAATGCCAAATCACCCAGTTATAAATGAGATAATAGATTAATATTTATTGTCCAATTTATTTAAGGGAAAAGTAAATTAGACACATGTTTCTTTTTTACTTTTCAACACTCCCTCTCAATAAGAAAGGGATTATCCGTCACCCCAATCTTGTCTCTATGATATTCGAATTTGCTCCTGGTGAGCGCCTTCCTCAAAATGTCTGCATCGTGATCTTCCATAGGAATGTATTGAAGCAACATGATCTTCCATTGCACACAATATCTGAGATGATGATACTGGATATCTATATGCTTAGATCTATCATGAAACACAAGATTAATCGAGAGTTTAATGCAACTCTGATTATCACAATGAATCACTATCAGATCTAAATGAGAACCAAATAAACCAACCAATATCTTTATCATCCAAATAGCCTCACATGCAGCTTCACTCACTTCCATGTATTTCGCTTCCGCTGAACTGAGTGCCATAGATCTTTGTTTCCTATTGTACCAAGAAATAGTTGTAGATCCAATACTAAAGTTCCCCCCTGATGTGCTCTTTTTTTCCGTTGGACTGCTCGCCCAATCTGCATTTGTGAAGCCATGCAACTTCACCTCATCCGTCTATCTGTACCATAATCCATACTCAGATGTTCTCTTCATATATCTCAGGACATGTTTACCCACCTTCCAAAAGAGTTTGGTAGGCTTAACCATCACTTGACTTAGCTGGTTAACCGCATAGAAAATGTTCAGTCTCCTATTCACTAAATACATTAATGAACCCACTAACTATCGATAGACAGTAGCATCCACTACCTCTCTAGAAGTAGCATCCTCTTTCCTCCAGTTTCCTGGAAGAGGAGTATCCATGGGTTTGCAGCCCTCTGTGTGAAACTTGCCCAATATCTCCCTTTCATACCTGCCTTGAGACACAAAAATTTCACCATCTCGCTGCCATATTTTCAATCCAAGGAAATAATGAAGAAGGCCAAAATCCTTCATCTCGAACTCCTTTGTAAGGTCATCCTTGCATGAGTGTATCAGTTGATCATCACTAGTCAGTATTAAATCATCAACATAAAGAATAATGATTAAAATCTTACCCTCCATCAAAATTTGTTATAGGTTTGCATCCACTTCACTTTTGGTGAAGCCCAATCCAATGAAATAACTGTCTATCTGAGTGTACCAAGCACGGGGTGTTTTCTTTAGCCCATACAATGCTCTCTTGAGTCTACACACATCTGACTCTCTGTCAAAGGTCTCAAAACGTTTTGGTTGTTCAATGTACACTTCTTCCTCATTGATCCCATTGAGGAACACAATTTTTACATCCATCTAATGAATGTGCCATCCCATCTGCACTGAGAGTGCAAGGATAGATCTTATGGAAGAGTACCTTGCGACAGGTGCAAAGTTCTCATCATAATCTATCCCCTAGATATGTGAGAAACCTTGGGCCACAAACATGGCCTTGTATTTCTCCACACTCCCATCAACAGCTTGCTTTACCTTGTAGATCCATCTCAAACCTACCACTAATTTGTCGACCGATCTTGGGACAACTTCCCATGCACTGTTTTTGACAATGGAGTCATACTCCTCTACCATAGCATCAACCCAAGTGGGATCATKCACTTCTTCCTAAAATGAAGATGGTTCAGTCACAATAAATTTTCTCATGAGAGCCATATATCCAGTAAATCGACCAGGAGACTGTCTCTATTTACACTGTGAAGTAGGGGCTCATACATTCTGTGTAGCATCTAGTCTCAATCTGTCAGCTTCTGTGGTGTGCTTTCTTCCATTTCTGATTGATGGCTCTTCGTGAGTGGTTTCCTCCACTCCATGAATCTCCTCATGTGGTTGATCCACATCTTGAGACTCATCTTTGGGAACCAGCAGTTCCTCTTCTACATGCAAGTCTAGATCCCTCTCAAGCGATGACCGCATGGCTTTCCCCTCATCAAATTTTATATATCGTTGCATAAGAGTCATCTTACTATTCGGAAAATACACACGATAATTATGGGGTGTTTCTATGTACCCCACAAATATCCCAACTTCAGTAATCAATTCCAGCTTCTTCCTGGCATCCTTGGTCACATGCACAAAAACAGATGAGCCAAAAATTTTAAAATGAGAAACATCAGATTTCTTACCAGTGAAAGCTTTTTCAGGTGTACTCATGCCAAGTATTCTATCAGGACAACGGTTTTTCACATAAACCACAGTATTGCATGATTCTTCCCACAAATGCATTGGTAGGCCATGATCATGCAACATCGCTCGTGTTGCACCCATGATCATTATGTTCTTCCTCTCCACAACCCCATTTTGTTGTGGGTTATGAGGCACTATGAGGTCTCTTCGAATTCCTTATTTGCTGCAGAATTCTTTGAATTCGTTAGATATTTATTCTCCACCATTATCATTCCTTAGAGATTTCACTTGCTTCCCCGATTCTTTCTCCACCAATTCTTTAAACTCACAGAACTTTGAGAATGTTTGATCCTTCTTCTGCATGAAGAATTCCATCATTTACGAGAAAATTCATCACCAAAAATAACATAATACCTATGTTTTGTTGTTGAAGCAATCGAGAATGGTCCACACACATCTGTGTGAATTCTCTCCATGATCACTGAAGCATGGTTCTCCTTTTCATGAAAGGTGGACTTTACATACTTCCCCAGGGTGCACCCCATACACTGATCTAACTGATAAAGTGTTCCCCTTGGAATTCTAGTAGATATTTATTGCATGATCTTAAATGTTCCATGATGAAGATGGCCCAATTGCCTATACCATAATTTGGCCTCATCCCAGTTCACCATTTGTTTGCCTTGCTCACCATGGCACCATAGCCATCTACCTCCAGCATGTAGAGATTCTTAACTCAAATACCTATGTTATTTACTTGACCCATTGCTTTATGTTGCAGGTAGGATTTTCCATCACTGAAAACAACGACATAGCCTCTATCCTCCAAAATTGCGACTGAGACCAAGTTTTTCTTTAGACCTGGAACATGCATAACATTTTTCAATTGAAATGGTTTAATTGACTCCCTCTGAAAGGTAATGGTACCAATACCATTCACACTGTATCGTCCATCGTCGCCCATCTCTATATGCATTCTAATATCTTTCTACTCCAAGTCACTAAAAGACTCTTTATCTCTTGTCATGTGGTAGGAAGCGCCACTATCCAAATACCATACCAATCCTGATGCACTTGAAGCCATGCATGCAATCAAAGAAGTTAAGTTCAAATTACGAGATAAGAGCCTCACCAGTTGCATCTCTACCAAGCATCATTTTTTTCCTCTTCTCTGGAAAGTTAGTAGCGAGATGCCCATGTTCGTGATAGTGAAAACACTTCACTTTGGAAAAATCCAACTTCTTGACTTTAGAATCATATTTTGAATGGAATTTCTTCCCTTTCCCTTTCCTTTCCTTAGAAGTCAAAGCACAATACTCTTCATCATCATGCTTTGATGAAGATCCATCTCTGGTGTTCCGCCTGAACTCCTCTTGCACTACATCTGACCATAATCATTCCCAATCTGGAAATTTTTCCCTTCCATTGACAGAGTCTTGATAATTGTGCCAACTCTTGGGAAGTCCTAGGAGATCCAAGCTCACCAAATCATCAACAATAACTATTATTCCCACACTTCCAAGCTCATCCCGACATTCGACAAACTTCGTGAGATATTTTGGAATGGTGTCACCCTTCTCCATCTTGATCTTCCTGAGTTTATATTTGAGCATTAATTTCCTATGGTCGTTGTTGTTTTGGAACAGATCCATCAAAACCTTCCACATTGCATGTGGTGTGGCTTTTCCATGGAGACTTGAGACAATGTGGTCTAGTACTCCCTCCAACAGAATCCTCCTTGCCTTTACCACTTTCTTTTGCCATGCATCAAGATTTGCAGCGTCTGTCGCATCTGCCTTAGGAACATNCCTCCTCTGCACAATCCCTGCAATTAGAATTATCACAATGAATTCGAATTGCCTAGTTTGCACATGCTCATGAGCATATCCACTGCATGTGTGATTGCATGAGTGCACTTCACTCGAATCACAACTGATATCCAAACTATCCCTTTCACCTGTTATCTAAACTGGGTCTCCACTGGATCTGACATGCATGTAGTTAACCATGGCGAATCTTCAGTTGCGTGTGAGTTCACCAATTCTAAATTAATGAATAATTAATTCACTAAACTCTCACTAGTGAAAGTTTAGTTACAACTAGTACAACTAAGCTTAACTCACTTAACTACACTTATAATTATGTTACAATGCCAAATCACCCAGTTATAAATGAGATAATAGATTAATATTTATTGTCCAATTTATTTAAGGGAAAAGTAAATTAGACACATGTTTCTTTTTTACTTTTCAACACTCCCTCTCAATAAGAAAGGGATTATCCGTCACCCCAATCTTGTCTCTATGATATTCGAATTTGCTCCTGGTGAGCGCCTTCCTCAAAATGTCTGCATCGTGATCTTCCATAGGAATGTATTGAAGCAACATGATCTTCCATTGCACACAATATCTGAGATGATGATACTGGATATCTATATGCTTAGATCTATCATGAAACACAAGATTAATCGAGAGTTTAATGCAACTCTGATTATCACAATGAATCACTATCAGATCTAAATGAGAACCAAATAAACCAACCAATATCTTTATCATCCAAATAGCCTCACATGCAGCTTCACTCACTTCCATGTATTTCGCTTCCGCTGAACTGAGTGCCATAGATCTTTGTTTCCTATTGTACCAAGAAATAGTTGTAGATCCAATACTAAAGTTCCCCCCTGATGTGCTCTTTTTTTCCGTTGGACTGCTCGCCCAATCTGCATTTGTGAAGCCATGCAACTTCACCTCATCCGTCTATCTGTACCATAATCCATACTCAGATGTTCTCTTCATATATCTCAGGACATGTTTACCCACCTTCCAAAAGAGTTTGGTAGGCTTAACCATCACTTGACTTAGCTGGTTAACCGCATAGAAAATGTTCAGTCTCCTATTCACTAAATACATTAATGAACCCACTAACTATCGATAGACAGTAGCATCCACTACCTCTCTAGAAGTAGCATCCTCTTTCCTCCAGTTTCCTGGAAGAGGAGTATCCATGGGTTTGCAGCCCTCTGTGTGAAACTTGCCCAATATCTCCCTTTCATACCTGCCTTGAGACACAAAAATTTCACCATCTCGCTGCCATATTTTCAATCCAAGGAAATAATGAAGAAGGCCAAAATCCTTCATCTCGAACTCCTTTGTAAGGTCATCCTTGCATGAGTGTATCAGTTGATCATCACCAGTCAGTATTAAATCATCAACATAAAGAATAATGATTAAAATCTTACCCTCGATCAAAATTTGTTATAGGTTTGCATCCACTTCACTTTTGGTGAAGCCCAATCCAATGAAATAACTGTCTATCCGAGTGTACCAAGCACGGGGTGTTTTCTTTAGCCCATACAATGCTCTCTTGAGTCTGCACACATCTGACTCTCTGTCAAAGGTCTCAAAAACTTTTGGTTGTTCAATGTACACTTCTTCCTCATTGATCCCATTGAGGAACACAGTTTTTACATCCATCTAATGAATGTGCCATCCCATCTACGCTGAGAGTGCAAGGATAGATCTTATGGAAGAGTACCTTGCGACAGGTGCAAAGTTCTCATCATAATCTATCCTCTAGATATGTGAGAAACCTTGGGCCACAAACATGGCCTTGTATTTCTCCACACTCCCATCAACAACTTGCTTTACCTTGTATATCCATCTCAAACCTACCACTAATTTGTCGACCGATCTTGGGACAACTTCCCATGCACTGTTTTTGACAATGGAGTCATACTCCTCTACCATAGCATCAACCCAAGTGGGATCATTCACTTCTTCCTAAAATGAAGATGGTTCAGTCACAATAAATTTTCTCATGAGAGCCATATATCCAGTAAATCGACCAGGAGACTGTCTCTATTTACACTGTGAAGTAGGGGCTCATACATTCTGTGTAGCATCTAGTCTCAATCTGTCAGCTTCTGTGGTGTGCTTTCTTCCATTTCTGATTGATGGCTCTTCGTGAGTGGTTTCCTCCACTCCATGAATCTCCTCATGTGGTTGATCCACATCTTGAGACTCATCTTTGGGAACCAGCAGTTCCTCTTCTACATGCAATTCTAGATCCCTCTCAAGCGATGACCGCATGGCTTTCCCCTCATCAAATTTTATATATCGTTGCATAACAGTCATCTTACTATTCGAAAAATACACATGATAATTATGGGGTGTTTCTATGTACCCCACAAATATCCCAACTTCAGTAATCAATTCCAGATTCTTCCTGGCATCCTTGGTCACATGCACAAAAACAGATGAGCCAAAAATTTTAAAATGAGAAACATCAGATTTCTTACCAGTGAAAGCTTCTTCAGGTGTACTCATGCCAAGTATTCTATCAGGACAACGGTTTTTCACATAAACCACAATATTGCATGATTCTTCCCACAAATGCATTGGTAGGCCATGATCATGCAACATCGCTCGTGTTGCACCCATGATCATTATGTTCTTCCTCTCCACGACCCCATTTTGTTGTGGGTTATGAGGCACTATGAGGTCTCTTCGAATTCCTTATTTGCTGCAGAATTCTTTGAATTCGTTAGATATTTATTCTCCACAATTATCATTCCTTAGAGATTTCACTTGCTTCCCCGACTCTTTCTCCACCAATTATTTAAACTCACAGAACTTTGAGAATGTTTGATCCTTCTTCTGCATGAAGAATATCCATCATTTACGAGAAAATTCATCAACAAAAATAACATAATACCTATGTTTTGTTGTTGAAGCAATCGAGAATGGTCCACACACATCTGTGTGAATTCTCTCCATGATCACCGAAGCATGGTTCTCCTTTTCATGAAAGGTGGACTTTACATACTTCCCCAGGGTGCACCCCATACACTGATCTAACTGATAAAGTGTTCCCCTTGGAATTCTAGTAGATATTTATTGCATGATCTTAAATGTTCCATGATGAAGATGGCCCAATTGCCTATACCATAATTTGGCCTCATCCCAGTTCACCATTTGTTTGCCTTGCTCACCATGGCACCATAGCCATCTACCTCCAGCATGTAGAGATTCTTAACTCAAATACCTATGTTATTTACTTGACCCATTGCTTTATGTTGCAGGTAGGATTTTCCATCACTGAAAACAACGACATAGCCTCTATCCTCCAAAATTGCGACTGAGACCAAGTTTTTCTTTAGACCTGGAACATGCATAACATTTTTCAATTGAAATGGTTTAATTGACTCCCTCTGAAAGGTAATGGTACCAATACCATTCACACTGTATCGTCCATCGTCGCCCATCTCTATATGCATTCTAATATCTTTCTACTCCAAGTCACTAAAAGACTCTTTATCTCTTGTCATGTGGTAGGAAGCGCCACTATCCAAATACCATACCAATCCTGATGCACTTGAAGCCATGCATGCAATCAAAGAAGTTAAGTTCAAATTACGAGATAAGAGCCTCACCAGTTGCATCTCTACCAAGCATCATTTTTTTCCTCTTCTCTGGAAAGTTAGTAGCGAGATGCCCATGTTCGTGATAGTGAAAACACTTCACTTTGGAAAAATCCAACTTCTTGACTTTAGAATCATATTTTGAATGGAATTTCTTCCCTTTCCCTTTCCTTTCCTTAGAAGTCAAAGCACAATACTCTTCATCATCATGCTTTGATGAAGATCCATCTCTGGTGTTCCGCCTGAACTCCTCTTGCACTACATCTGACCATAATCATTCCCAATCTGGAAATTTTTCCCTTCCATTGACAGAGTCTTGATAATTGTGCCAACTCTTGGGAAGTCCTAGGAGATCCAAGCTCACCAAATCATCAACAATAACTATTATTCCCACACTTCCAAGCTCATCCCGACATTCGACAAACTTCGTGAGATATTTTGGAATGGTGTCACCCTTCTCCATCTTGATCTTCCTGAGTTTATATTTGAGCATTAATTTCCTATGGTCGTTGTTGTTTTGGAACAGATCCATCAAAACCTTCCACATTGCATGTGGTGTGGCTTTTCCATGGAGACTTGAGACAATGTGGTCTAGTACTCCCTCCAACAGAATCCTCCTTGCCTTTACCACTTTCTTTTGCCATGCATCAAGATTTGCAGCGTCTGTCGCATCTGCCTTAGGAACATCTTTCTCAATGTATTCCTTCAAGCCATTGTCTTCGAGTACTACCTCCATCCTGTCCTTCCAATCAATGTAGTTTGAGATTCCCTCAAGTGCATACTCCAACCTCAAGCCATTGAAATACATTTCAATCTTGAATCAACTGTAGCACCAAGAAGGTCCTTCTACAAATTCAAATGTTATCCAAGAACAAAACTCAACTGCTGCAATTCCTCTTGCCCTGGGAGGTTCACACCTGACCAATTACTAGCCTGAGCGAAGTTCGCACCTCACCTATGTCTAGCCTGCGAACTCTTGGAGGAAGTTCGCACTGTAATGCACAGTGCTGTGAGGGAAGTTCACACCTCTCCTTTGAGTAGCCTATGAGAATCTTAATGAATTTCACACCTCTCCTTTGAGTAGGGTGAGAGCATTTATTCTCCTAGAAATGTGTGAATTTTTCAGTACTAAGGTTCTCACCCTACCAAAGACGGGACTTGCGAAAATACTATTATTTTCGCACCTCACTTCCATGGCTCTGTGGCTCTGATACCATGTAGAAATTTCAACACAAATTAAGTATCTCCTACGATTCTCCTGATCTAACAATTGTATGCCACTGTTAAATACATAATCGCTTCTACTAATATTCTTGCGGAAAATTAAACCACGATCACAAAGTGAAATATCAAGAACGCATAACACATAATTTTTACCAGGAAAGCATAAAGCTAAAAACCCCACTATCATATATTATGTATATCATGGATCATGAAACAATCTCATACAAAACTCTAATCCAAGAGCTCTCAGTACAATACAATCATCTCACACTGTCATACAAAAACTCAACAAATATATGTACCAATTTCTGTGTCCAGACAGCCTGCCTCCTTTGCACATTCCCTGCAGTTAGAATTATCACAATGAATTCAAATTTCCTAGTTCGCACATGCTCATGAGAATATCCACTGCATGTGTGATTGCATGAGCACAGTTCACTCAAATCACAACTGATAGCCAAATTGTCCCTTTCACCTGTTATCTCAATTGGGTCTCCACTGGATCTGACATGCATGTAGTTAACCGTGGCGAATCTTCAGTTGCATNGAAGCATGGTTCTCCTTTTCATGAAAGGTGGACTTTACATACTTCCCCAGGGTGCACCCCATACACTGATCTAACTGATAAAGTGTTCCCCTTGGAATTCTAGTAGATATTTATTGCATGATCTTAAATGTTCCATGATGAAGATGGCCCAATTGCCTATACCATAATTTGGCCTCATCCCAGTTCACCATTTGTTTGCCTTGCTCACCATGGCACCATAGCCATCTACCTCCAGCATGTAGAGATTCTTAACTCAAATACCTATGTTATTTACTTGACCCATTGCTTTATGTTGCAGGTAGGATTTTCCATCACTGAAAACAACGACATAGCCTCTATCCTCCAAAATTGCGACTGAGACCAAGTTTTTCTTTAGACCTGGAACATGCATAACATTTTTCAATTGAAATGGTTTAATTGACTCCCTCTGAAAGGTAATGGTACCAATACCATTCACACTGTATCGTCCATCGTCGCCCATCTCTATATGCATTCTAATATCTTTCTACTCCAAGTCACTAAAAGACTCTTTATCTCTTGTCATGTGGTAGGAAGCGCCACTATCCAAATACCATACCAATCCTGATGCACTTGAAGCCATGCATGCAATCAAAGAAGTTAAGTTCAAATTACGAGATAAGAGCCTCACCAGTTGCATCTCTACCAAGCATCATTTTTTTCCTCTTCTCTGGAAAGTTAGTAGCGAGATGCCCATGTTCGTGATAGTGAAAACACTTCACTTTGGAAAAATCCAACTTCTTGACTTTAGAATCATATTTTGAATGGAATTTCTTCCCTTTCCCTTTCCTTTCCTTAGAAGTCAAAGCACAATACTCTTCATCATCATGCTTTGATGAAGATCCATCTCTGGTGTTCCGCCTGAACTCCTCTTGCACTACATCTGACCATAATCATTCCCAATCTGGAAATTTTTCCCTTCCATTGACAGAGTCTTGATAATTGTGCCAACTCTTGGGAAGTCCTAGGAGATCCAAGCTCACCAAATCATCAACAATAACTATTATTCCCACACTTCCAAGCTCATCCCGACATTCGACAAACTTCGTGAGATATTTTGGAATGGTGTCACCCTTCTCCATCTTGATCTTCCTGAGTTTATATTTGAGCATTAATTTCCTATGGTCGTTGTTGTTTTGGAACAGATCCATCAAAACCTTCCACATTGCATGTGGTGTGGCTTTTCCATGGAGACTTGAGACAATGTGGTCTAGTACTCCCTCCAACAGAATCCTCCTTGCCTTTACCACTTTCTTTTGCCATGCATCAAGATTTGCAGCGTCTGTCGCATCTGCCTTAGGAACATATTTCTCAATGTATTCCTTCAAGCCATTTCCTTCGAGTACTGCCTCCATCCTGTCCTTCCAAGCAATGTAGTTTGAGATGCCCTCAAGTGCATACTCCAACCTCAAGCCATTGAAATACATTTCAATCTTGAATCAACTGTAGCACCAAGAAGGTTCTTCTGCAAATTCAAATGTTATCCAAGCACAAAACTCAACTGCTGCAATTCCTCTTGCCCTGGGAGGTTCACACCTGACCAATTACTAGCCTAAGCGAAGTTCGCACCTCACCTATGTCTAGCCTGCGAACTCTTGGAGGAAGTTCGCACTGTAATGCACAGTGCTGTGAGGGAAGTTCAAACCTCTCCTTTGAGTAGCCTATGAGAATATTAATGAAGTTCACACCTCTCCTTTGAGTAGGGTGAGAGCATTTCTTCTCCTAGAAATGTGTGAATTTTTCAGTACTAAGGTTCTCACCCTACGAAAGACGGGACTTGCGAAAATACTATTATTTTCGCACCTCACTTCCATGGCTCTGTGGCTCTGATACCATGTAGAAATTTCAAAACAAATGAAGTATCTCCTACGATTCTCCTGATCTAAAAATTGTATGCCACTGTTAAATACATAATTGCTTCTACTAATATTCTTGCGGAAAATTAAACCACGATCACAAAGTGAAATATCAAGAACGCATAACACATAATTTTTACCAGGAAAGCATAAAGATAAAAACCCCACTATCATATATTATGTATATCATGGATCATGAAACAATCTCATACAAAACTCTAATCCAAGAGCTCTCAGTACAATACAATCATCTCACACTATCATACAAAAACTCAACAAATACATGTACCAATTTCTGTGTCCAGACAACCTGCCTCCTTTGCACATTCCCTGCAATTAGAATTATCAAAATGAATTCGAATTTCCTAGTTCGCACATGCTCATGAGAATATCCACTGCATGTGTGATTGCATGAGCGCAGTTCACTCAAATCACAACTGATAGCCAAATTGTCCCTTTCACCTGTTATCTCAATTGGGTCTCCACTGGATCTGACATGCATGTAGTTAACCGTGGCGAATCTTCAGTTGCAT
>JZKD02S1962200.1:3914-18374 GCA_000966675.3 Picea glauca
CTTTCTATTCAGGGTGGCTAATCCCAAGGGAGACGTCCCTAGGTAATCTGGGGTGTTGAAAGGAAAAGGGTTCAGGGATTAAGGCTCAAAGGTTAAAGTAGGTTTTCCCTTCACAAATTACCGCCAAGAAGATAATCAAAGAGAAGATGAACCACAAAATAGGCACGTGTTTGCGAGACAAGGTAAGAATAAAACTAAAATGTGCAACAATGGTCATTACTTCATAAATGAATGACTATCAACATTTAATATTAATGAGCACAAATATCAGTAATTATTGATGAAGTCAATGATTGCAAAAATAGCTATGGCTTATAATATAACTTCTCAATAAACACTGGAAATGATATAACACTCAATGATTATAGTCAATCTTAGAATTTTCATAAAATATCATCAATTGCTCACACATAATAGGCTTGTTGCGTCACTATACTAATGATGATGTCATTCCTTGCTTGAACTCCTACTTGATTGAAAACGTTGTGGCTTAGTCATATAATGATAGACATTGATGCTTTGATAATTTCCATTGGCCAAATTGCAAAATGTTGACCTCCTTGCCTATTGAACTAACCCTAGAACAAAGTTGATGTCACCCTTAGTATAGTGACGTAGCAAGCCTATTATGTGTGAGAAATTGATGATATTTTATGAAAATTCTAAGATTGACTATAATCATTGAGTGTTATATCATTTCCAGTGTTTATTGAGAAGTTATATTATAATCCATAGCTATTTTTGCAATCATTAACTTCGTCAATAATTACTGATATTTGTGCTCATTAATATTAAATGTTGATTGTCATTAATTTATGAAGTACTGACCACTGTTGCACATTTTAGTTTTATTCTTGCCTTGTCTCACAAACAGGTGCCTATTTTTTGGTTCATCTTCTCTTTGATTATCTTCTTGGAGGTAATTTGTGAAGGGAAAACCTACTTTAACCTTTGAGCCTTAATCCTTGAACCCTTTTCCTTTCAACACCCCAGATTACCTAGGGACGTCTCCCTTGGGATTAGCCACCCTGAATAGAAAGAGCCCCCCATCGAGGTGACAGTGGGTGGGGAAGCTCCTGTTTCACCAGTTTGATCCTTACCTTCTAGCTACTTGACCTAGACTACAAACTGAGCGATAACAGGCCCCGTTTGGGTAAGTTAGTACATCAACTTCCCTGGGTCGTAACTTTTGCATACGATCTTTGTTTTAGGCATATGATAGCCCGTTGGAAAGGTATCATCGATGAGATTCATTTTTGGGGCAATATCAACGAAACATCCATATTTCTCCCCATTTTCCCAAAAAACATCGTTTAGGGCCTCAAAACCGCTCTAGAAGTGAAAAACTACTAAATTACCAAAATTGCCAGAAAACTGTTTTGAGCCAATGGGAAAAGGTGGGTGGCCACCGATATCCACCTGGATCAATACTCCCTCCTTATGAAGCAATGGTATCCATTGCATTGAGTTCCCCCATCAGATGAGGAAATTTTTGTTGAATTTGGCCCCGGGTGAGCCACTTAGCTTGGTGCAAGAGCTGCCCTGCTTTGACGACTCAATAAAGTTGGATCCTTGGTTGTTGAGTGACCTTGATCTGTGTGTCCATAATATTATCATTGGATTAATGTTGTATGTAGTTGGGGTTGAGCTCTATTGGTTTCAGTTGTTCTATTACCTTTGAGGTGTCCAATAATGGTGGGAAATAAGGGCAAAGGATATCCACATTGAACACTGGGTGCAGGCCAAGGAAAGGAGGAATGCTGAGCTCAAAAGAAATATCCCCCACGGACTTGGTGATGGTGTACGACCCATAATAGAGTGGGAAAATATTTCGATGGGGTCCTGTAAGTCATTCTTTCTACAAGTGCAACCAAACTTTGTCGCCCACCTGAAACGTATGTGGCACCCGATGTTGATCATGGCGTTGCTTGTACTTGTCATTGGAATTTTTTAGGATATCCTGAACTTGTTGGCGGATGTACTGGATCCTCTCAATGAATCGGGTGGCTTTGTCAGATTTAGTTGGAGGAGGATATGAGTCAGTCGAGGTGACTGGAAGGGGAAGTGCAAAATCTATGGGACCCAATGGTTGGAATCCCAACCCCACCTGAAAGGGGCTATGGCTGGTTGAGCTATGCAGGGATCGATTGTAGCTATGATGGACACAAGGAAGGCTCTCATCCCATGTGCGAGGGTTCTTGGAATTATACATGCAAAGGATATTCACAATCATTCGATTTACGACCTTGATTTTTCCATTTGTCTCGGGGTGGAAGGTCGTGGATTTGGTGAGCTTGGTGTCCAGCAGTGACTAGAGGCTTGACCAGAATGTGTTGAGAAATCGACTGGACCCACGCAAATTTCTCCTTACCACCACCCCTGGTTATTTGGATGAGGGCCCATGCAATATGGGAGAATCCCAACATGAACCTGTGGTAGAAATTGGCAAGTCCCAAGAAGCTCTGAAGCTTAGTGAGTGTGGTTGGGGCTGGCCAGTCATGGATGACTTGGATCTTGGCTGGATCCACATGTACGCCATGTTGATCAATGATGTAGCCCAGGTAATGGACCCTATCCATGCCGAAGGATAATTTTCCCAAGTTGGCGTATAGCTTGTGCTACCATAGGGTGTGCAGAACTTGCTAAATATGCTGCAAGTGTTTGGCCCAAGTCTTATAGTAAATGAGAATTTCATCCAGATAAACCACTACAAAAGTACCGGTGAATGGTTGCAGGATATCGTCCATCATCCTCATGAACGTGGTTGGAGCATTTGTCAAACCAAAGGGCATGACCAACCATTCAAAAAGGCCTTCCTTTGACTTGAAGGAAGTCTTCCATACATTTGTCTGTTCTATCGGGACCTAGTGGTAGACAGAATTCAGATCAATCTTACTGAAGTATTTGGCCCCCATGAGTTGATCAAGGAGGTCGTCGATTCGGGGAATCGGGTACTGGTTTCTAACTGTGATTTTATTTAGAGCTCGATAATCAATGTAGAGTCGCTAGGTTCCATATTTCTTCTGTACCAGCACGATTGGGCTCCCGCAAGGTGATGAGTTGGGACGGATGTGCCCCTTGTGGAGAAGTTCTTGGATCTATCACTTGATCTCCTCATTCTCTAAAAGAGAGTGGTGATAGACTGTCCCATTGGGAAGCAATGTGTCGAGGTTCAGATTGATGGGGTTCTTGACCTAGCAATGCAGAGGTACCCCAATAGGTGAGGAGAAGATATCCGAGTATTCTTCCACGACCTTATCTACTTGCTTTTGTTGTGTGGAGAGGTCAGCCATAGAGACCCTGGATGTGGCTGTGATCTTTCTCTTATTCTGAGAGTGAATCATGAATAAGACAAACTTCCTCGTCTGAGAGATGACCTTCCTACATTGCTTAGAAGAGATCAAGGAAATAACACTAGGTGGGACTGCCTCAGGTATCCTGTACAATTTCCTGTTCAAAGTAATAATAACACTATGAGAACTAGACTCATATACAACATGAAGTTTCCATAAATAAGGTTGGCCCAAAAAAACATCACAAACTTCGAGAGGAGAAACATCACACAATACCTTGTCTTTGAAGGGCTTGATGTCGTACAATAGTCGACATTGTTGGTTGACGCGAATATCGCTTCCTTGGTGGAGCCATCCAATGGTGTAGGGTTGTGGGTGCGGTGTTGTCGGCAGGGCCAACCACTTGACAACCTTTGCTGAGATGAGGTTCTTCTGGCTACCACTATCAACGATGAAGTGCAGCGGGGTGCCTTTTACCCACATCTGTGAATGGAAGAGGTGCTCTCCTTCTTCTGGCTCATCTGGTTCACCAGGTTGGAGCTTGGTGGTAGCAATGGTGGCACTGGGTTTCACATCAATGATCCATATTCCCCTTTCTGGTTCTGGCTCAAAGTCAGAACCCACATCTGATTCAGAGTCTTTCACTTCGGCCACCAACGACTGCTTTAAGAGGCAGTCAACAATGTTATGCCAAGGGCTCTTATAGAGGTTGCACCACTTCCCGGTATCTTTATTTGTATTTTTGGTGTCCTTCTTTGCTTGCGGCTTGGACTGGTTGTCTTGATACTGTCCATCTTTGCTTTATCCTTTTTTCTGTGGGTTGGGGCCACCCTTTCCTAAGAATTTTTGTGAGGGTTTCCCACGCCCAAATTACCATGTCTTTTGTTTGAGCTTCTGATCTATTTTGACAGCATATCGGTAGGCTGCACCCAAGGATGAAATGTCTAGAAATTCCATTTCAGTCTGAATGTATCTATGCAGAGCATCGCGATACTTGAGCACCATATGTCACTCTGAATATTTGATACCCATCTTGGTGCGCAAGGTATGGAAGATATTTGTGAAATCTGGCACTACTTGGTCTCTTTCTTGCCGTAGTGTGGTCCATTTGGTATACAAGTCGTCATAACATCTGTTAGGGTAGTATTGTTCCTTAATAGCATCCTTGAAGGATTCCCAATTTTCATTTTGCTCACAGAAAGTTTCCCACCAATCTTTGACATGGGGAACAACTTTGAAGAGCGCAAAAGTAATATTTTCTCTATTCTAAAAGTTATGGACAAAAAAATACCCTTCTAGTAGATTCAACCATTTGTCTAAAACATTTGCGTTTATCTGACCTTCAAATATAAGAATGTTGAAGTTTATTTTTACCTTGACGGGGGCGACGCCTCTGCTCAAAGACGATGCATCGCCTATTGGTAACCGCTGAAGGATTTGCATGAAACTATCCATAATCTCATTCCTCTGTTGCGTGAGGGCTTCCTCAATTAATAGTTTGAAAGGATCTCCTATCCCATCATCTTTATTTTCTCCTTCCATGAGAGGTCTCTTGGGCGTGCGATAGCTTTTTTCCTTAAGAGAAACAAGCTCGAGACCCAACTCTTTGTACTTCGACCTCGTTGGGGACATGCATTAAGACGACAATGAGGAGACCGCTCTGATACCACTGATATGGATTTTATGAGAAAAATGAAATGACTACAGATTATTAACAAGTTCTTAACAAAAAATAATAGAGATACAATAAAACTGGTTTTATATTCAATAAGGAAATAAGGTGAAACTGTAAAATGCAGCGGAAACAAGCTTACTGGAATGGTGGCGGCTTATCTCTGAGGAGAGATGTAACGGTTGCGCTCATTCGCAAGAAGACCATTAAAATGAGGCTCTGAAGGCCTTTTCACAGTAAATAGGAATTCCAAAAACCCTAGACATCCAAAAACCTAACCCTAGGAGATGAAGCACCAAAATTCATATGGGCCCCATTTGGGTAAGTTAGTACATCAACTTCCCAGGGTCGTAACTTTTGCATACGATCTTTGTTTTAGGCGTATGATAGCCCGTTGTAAAGGTATCATCGAGGATATTCATTTTGGGGGGAATATATAAGGAACATTGATATTTCTCCCCATTTTCCAAAAAAACATCTTTTAGGGCCTCAAAACGGCTCCGGAAGTGAAAAACTGCTAAAAATAGTAAATTATCAAAATTGCCAGAAAACTGTTTTGAGCCAGTTGGAAAAGGTGGGTGACCACCAATATCCACCTGGATCAGTGCATTAGGCATGAAAAATTCTCTATATTGGTTCCTGAGATGCATGCATGGGGTGTGCATAAGTCTTTGAAAGTGTCATCTGAGATGCATTCATGGTGCACGTGACCCCTGAGATGCATGCATGGCACATGCAAATGTCTCTTTAAAATAGAAGTTTGTTCTTCCAGTTTCTTTTCTAGTGCCTTTTTCTTGTCAATATCCTACATGCATTCTTCACAATCTTCCTTTATCTCGAATAAGACCTCCAATTTGGTCCATAGTTGGTATAGAGTTAAGATTCATATCACATGATACTAAATTTCGGGAGAAACATACATGCATATAAGTCCAAAATCCATATCTTGTCTATTGAAAAATTATTTTTCCCATCAGCAGAATCAATATCTTCTTATGTTTCAATGGTTATTCGATATAAGCCTTTACATTTGAGAAGAAATAAAATATTTTTCTTCCACTTGAAATAATTGTCTAGCGTAAGAACTGTTGATGGTGGAAATTCCATTCTTTCTGACTTCTGCAGTCTTTTATACCTACAAATGAGTGCATGTTCATCTTGCTCCTAGAAAATTGTGAGATTTGATACCATGCGAAGTTTTAGTGAAACATACACAAAGAACCTAGCTAGTAGAAATTCATGAAAAGCTTGCAAAGTAAGCATAGAGAGAGAGAGAAGAAGAAAATTAGAGAAAGAATAATGAATTGTATTAACCATATATTCCACACTCAAAGAGTGAATAATTTACAATATAGATATGCTACATGAATGACTAATGTTCCATAGTAGTGATCTAGAGAAATATGGACACTCACTAATAGAAAATAAATTTATCTGCCACCTAGTCCTAGTTAACTATCCATGCAATCATAAGTTAACTGAGTCACACGTGTGGAGGTGAGAGAAACATATGCATGCACATGATATGCACCCTCCTAGCCACATCCATGTGATATGTGCCCCTTGGTGAGAAAACATAGGTGAACATACAACTACTGGTGATAAAATCGAGGTTTCCATGCATGTGTTTCCTCCACTAGTCTAAATGAAGTGTCATTGAGTTAAAGATGAAGAGGGAAGACACCCTATTTTATAGGAGGGACTCTATTTTGAAGGGAATATTCTCAAGAGAGAATATTATCATCTATGGATAGCGTCCTCAACATTAGACTAACAAACTTGAGAAAAATAATTACTATGTGAGTGTCTAATATATCCAACAATGTGTAAATCTACCAACGAGGCGAGACGTGGCTCTGAGTTATCCAGATCAACATTAATGAGGTGTGTATCTGACAGTTCAACTTCCCCCAATGTTGATATCAAGGAATTCCTTTGTGGAGGATATGTTTTCAATACCTATAGTACAAACATGGCTATGGGAGATTGAGCCAAATCATCGGCTAAGCTATAGCTATGAGATTCCCTAGCATGTGGGTTATGAACATTGTGCCTTACAGGTTCTTCAGGTGCACGTGGGGTGGGGTCACTACTGGGACACAAGATCATCCAGGTTGACCTATTGGTAATTGGGGTGATTTTGAAGTGGTCAGACTAGAATTGGGAGGCATGCCATGTTGACAACTGGGAGTTTGGAGGAGGCTCTCTTCTCCTACTGTGAGGAGGATACTGCGGTCTATGGGATTTCTAGGTTGAGCCTATCTGGGTTAGTGTACTGACCCATTTGTGGTATAAGGGGCCACGCTTCTTGTTGTGTGGTGATTATTCCCTGGTGAGGTATTGGGTTTTGTAGAACTGTTGGCGTTTGGGTTTGAAGGTAGTTTTGTGGAAATTGCAAAGCACCATGTGGGGTAGGGCATCTTTGTGCAATCATTGACTCCTTAATTGATTTGTATTCAGTGACCTGGGGACAATGAAGAGTGTAATTCCCATACTCACCGCATAATGCATAAGGAATTTTTTTTTTGAGGTCATTTTTATTTATTGTTGTCCATTAGTGTTGCCCATATTTTGGTTTTTATTACCATGGTCAGGATTTCCTCGTGTTGGAGGGTTTCCCCCTTATCCCGGTTTTGCATTGGATTTATTCTTCCTTTTATTTTTGGTATTATTCGGTTGGGTGGATGGGTTTACCATGTTAAGTCATTCAAAATATTGAACCTCCTGAATGGGTGAGGGTTGAATGAAGTTGACCCCTACCTATTGCTGACCCTATGGAGGCATGGAAGGAGGTTGGAGTGGATCAAGGAAAGGATAGTATGGATTACTCTATTGTGGAGATCCATATGAGTTATAATATGTTTAGGTTCCTCCTCCACCATTGGGGTTGTATAAAACCCCTTGTGCTTGTCCTTGGATCGGTCTACCCGGTTGGTACACAAGATTCATGGGTTGCTTATGGTGGTGCACCCCAGGTATAGAAGAAGGAGCGATAAATGTTGGAATGGGTATATAGGGTGTACTCATAGGAGGGATATAATGGGGAGTTCCTCCATAAGGATTTGTATACTAGTTGTTACCATACACATGTATGTGTTTACCATAAGGGTTGAATTGGGTTATGGCTCCAATTAGTCCATCAATTGAATGTGATGCATCAAGGTTTTCTTGATTGAATGGAAGGGGGCGAGGGGCATCTGGGAGAACCATGTAGAGGTATCCTGATTGTGAGTAAATTAAATCAAATTTTTGGGCCTTGTATTCATTTTGAGGCATGGTAGTGATCACATATTTTGCGATGACGAGTACTAGAGATTTGCGGAACTAGTCTACTCGTTGTTCCTTGGTAGTTTCAACTTTTCACAAGCTTTGCCTTCGACATCATTCATGGATGTGATTTGTGATATGAGTGGAAGTAATTTGGTGGAAATATGAGATAATTTACAAGCTTGTGTCATGGTGTATTGGTAGCTATAAGAAATACAAAAAATATTTGGGTAAAAACTCAAAAATCGCATAGGGCCCTGACGTTTTTTCTACATACCATTTCATGGATTGACCAGTTAAGGTTCTTTGAAATAGTTGTAACCGAATGGAATAATCAGTATTATTGTTGAATGAGAACCAAAGGTGAAATGTCATGATATGGTTGGATAAGTCTTCTCTTGGTTTACCATCAAACTTGGAATGCCTGATGGAAGGTTGGTGGGAATTTTTTTGCAAATGGGATCATGTAAAATTGGATCATTCATAAGTTTCATTAAATATGGAAGATTTAATGAAGCCAAGTATGGTAAGTTGGGTGTTGGAACTACCATGGTATGTGGTGTTTGAGATTTGGTTCATGTTAGGATATTTAAACATTTAGGAGTTAGTTAAGATCAACTTGGTATGCTGTGTCATTAGGTTAAAGTGTGTTTTATGTTCCCGACATAGAGTGATCCGAAAGATCATATTCTCCTTGATATTAACATCTACATTGATCAATTTCTTAGCACCCGATTATTCCATGTTCTCTATTTAAAGAGCATGGAGGGTCATTTGTTGATGATCGATTGTGAGAAAATCTCTTGTAATATTTTTCTTTTTCATTAATAAATTGCCTCAAGTGGACGCCTTGGTTGGGGTCGTGGATGTTTCCTCACAGGGGTTTTACCACGTAAAAAAATCGATGTGTTGATCTTTGATCTGGTTGTGTGAGTGGTTACTGGAGGTTTTATTCCTCTGTTGGAGTACATTTGTTGTCGAACATGGTATCAGAGCGCATTTGAAGACCCACTCCCATTGTAGATCAAGATCTCAAAGCTGTGTTTTTGCATCTCTAGTTTCTCCTATTTCCATACATTTTGGGGTTGATAGGACTATTCCATTGCATCCATAGCACTCATTTTAGTTAGAAACATTTTTTCTTTCACTCGAAAAGGTTTTTGTTTTCCTGAGATACAACCATTTCAGTCATATCCAGAGGTATAAAGAACGAATACACCCCCTTTTTTAATTTTTTTTATAGAGATAATATTTTCATTTTTATATTTTGGTTTTCAGTTTGTGTTTTTGGGTTGCTACTCTTTCCAATATGTGTATGTTATTTTCCCTCTACTCTATGTGATTTTGTCAAATCAGAAACAAAGAAGAAAATATTTTCTTGTTTGCATATGTTCTCTGTTGTGTGCTCTGTGAGATCTCGACAAATCAAAAACAAAGAGAAAACTTTCATTTTATGGGTAAGTTAATTGAGATCTAACCCTTGTTACCATCGAGAAACAATTTTTGTTTTTATGTGTGAACACATGAAAATATTTTTTTTTTTAGCATGCACTTAAAGGTTGCCTTCCACAACAACAACAACATCCCTCATTCTCCTTCTTGAGATTATAATGTGTTTTTCACTAGCTCACTTGGTTAAAACTTTGCTTTACTTAGTAAGAGGTCTTGAATTGAAGTCTCGTTTTTGTTACTTTTTGAAAAAGTTCATGCATTTATTGTAAAGTTTATTTCATGCATTTATTGTAAGGTTTATTTCACTTAATCTATAAAAACAAATCACTATAAGTATCTTTAATATTCTTTTTAGTTACTCTTTTTTTCATGCAACTTTAATTTACAAGGTAACTTCATTATAAAAGTGACTCCCACTTATTTTGTAAAAGTGAGTCACTTCATAAGTAACTTATTTAAAAGTGAGCTTATAGGAAACGTTTGATAAGGAGGAGCATCACCACGTGGATGGACTTCTACTTGCCACGTGGCTCTTTGGTTGCCATTTATGTTTTTTTCTAAAAGGGAATAAATTTCACATCTGAAATTCATTTTCAGTGTTGTTTTTTTAAACAACCTATTTTTTTTAGAGCTTTTCATCCAAACCATCAATTTTATCTCTTAAATCCATATTATTTGCATATTTAGTATGGATTCTCCTAGTGATCTTTTGCTTACCAGTACAAACTACTTCTCATGGAAATCCCATATGGAGGATGTATTAAGAAGTAAAGGATTGTGCGAGATTACCCTGGGAAAAGAACAAGCCCCCACTGATGCGGAAAATAAATCCAAATGGGATAATAAGAATGACAAAGCACGTGGACTAATCAAAATTCTCATCTCTCCTGATTTAAGGTTTCACCTTCAATGAATTTATGACCCAGATAAAGCTTGGGAAAATCTTGAAGTTGTGTTTGGTAAACACAATATTGTTCAATCCCACCATATTGAAAATTATTTAATGACTTTAAGTCCCAACAATATTCCTTGCATTGAATATTACGTATCTAAGTTCAAAACACTTAGAATTTTATGTATAGAATGTAAAATAGATGTGAAGGAGGACTGATGCATAAATTTTATTCTTGATAAGCTTGTTAGTGCATATTCTATGTTTATCTACCTTTTATGCCAGTAGAGAAGCTCTAGGGAGTTATTACGAAATTCCCACTCTTGATTCCTTTTGTGGTTCTATGATTCGAGAGAAAGATAATCTTATGCAACTTGTGTCAATTAGCACTGTTGGTACATCCAGCAAAGCCTTAGTGGCCCAGTAGAAAGAAAAATCAAAGAATCCCAAGAAGCAACATCCTCACCACAACAACAAGCAAAACAACGGTCCCAAACCCTCTTCGCCAACTTCTTCTCCTAATGGTGACAAAGGAGAAAAATCTAAAAGTAAGAAGATTGACAAACATTGCAAATTTTGTGGGAAAGATGGTCATGTGGAGTCTAAATGCTTTAAAAAGATGGAATCCTTAGAAGTAATTATGAATAAGCACAACATCAGTATTGATTCTTCTTCTTCTTCTTCTTCTTCTAGACATGCACTTTCTTCTTCTGGTTTCTCCTTCAATGCAACTTATACTTCTTCTTCTAACGAGTGACTTATTGATTTTGGAGCATCTTATCATATGGATAAGGATACAGACATATTTTTTCTCTAAATGAATGTAGCACCAAAAGAATATTTGTTGATGATCATATATCTCTTAGTGTTGTAGGTTCTGGAATAGTTCATGTAGATAATGGTCATTTCAATGATGTATTATGTGTTCCAAGTCTTTCCTACAACCTTCTATCAAGGCCATATCGGATCAGTCATTTAGGTGAAGGTAAAAATGTAGAGTTTTCACCTCACTAAGTTGTAATCAAGGATTTAAAATATCCTAATCATGTCCTCGCAATTGGAATTTCTAATGATATTACCAGGTTGTACAAGTTTGACAACTAAGGTTCATCATCTTTTCCATCATTTTTTGTTGCTCACAATGATGAATTAAGCAAACTTTGGCATGGGAAGTTTTTTCATCTAAACTATCGGTCATTGTAAAAACTATGTAATCAACACATGGTGAATCATCTTCCTCTTTTTTCTTGAAGAGGTGGTGTTTGTGCCAGTTGTGTTCTTGGAAAAAATCATCGATACAATTTTGACAAACGTTCCACTTGGCACACCTCATCCCCTTTGCAATTTGTTCACAATGATTTGCATGGTCTTCTTTCTTCTCCTTCTTTCTCTGGGTGCAAGTATTTATTAACCTTCATTGATGACTTCTCCATACACACTTGGGTTTAATTCTTAAAACTTAAGAGTGAAGTTTTTGAAAACTGTTTGGCTTACAAGGCCCTTGTAGAAAACAAATATGGACATCAACTTCATAACAAATAACGAAGGCGAATATGTGAACAATAAATTTACAAGTCACTGCAATTCACATGGAATTCAAATACAACATAATGTTCCATATACACCACAACAAAATGGTGTTGTTGAAAGAAATAATCGCACATTAAAGGAAATGGCTAATTATATGATCCAATCTAAAGGATTAAGTCTTGATTATTGGGAAGAAACCATCAATTGTGAAAATTACATAGTAAATCGCACTACCACAAAGGCTTTAAAAAATATAACATTGGAAGAAATGTGGACTTACATTAAGCGATATGTAAGCCACTTCTGCATATTTTCTAGTGTAGTATGGGATCACATTCCCAATGAGAAAAGGAAAACATTACAACCTACAAGTGAGAACTGCATTTTTGTTGGATATTCTGAATATTTCAAAGGTTATAGACTTCTTCAACTTCATTCCAATGAAATTATTATTAGAAGAAATGTTAAATTTGATGAAAATATCTTGGCTTGTGAGCCTAATTCGCCATTTGTTCCATCTTCAACGTTTGTGCCATATTTTATTCCTATTCTGGTTTATTCTTCTTTATATTATGACAGTGAGGATGAAAATGCACCTCCTCCTGCTCATATTCCTCAATATGAGTCCATTGAACATGAATCTTCACTACTAGCACCACTTCCCATATGGGTCTATTCAACACGAGAAGAAGTCGATGATCGTACAAATTAGCATCAGACACATTCACAGTTCAAGTGAGCCTCTTCTATTTTGGATCAAGTTTTAGAGACTCATAATCCAAACACATTTGTAGAAGCTTCAGGTCATCTATATTGGAACACAACAATGAATGAAGAGTATGTCTCTTTAATGGGGAACAATGCTTGGGATATTGCACCTCTTCCAAAAGGAATAAAATTTTTCATATGTAAATGGTTGTACATAAATAAGTATGCACCAGATGGAATTGCTGAAAGACACAAGGATCGATTAGTAGCTAAATGATTATCTCAAGTTGAAGGCATTGAATATAATGAAACATTTTCCCCCATATCCAAAATGAATTCCATCTGCATTTTCCTAGCACGTGTAGACTCACATAAATGGGAGCTCCATCAGATGGATGTCAAATCCTCCTTCTTGCATTGGGATTTGTAATAAGAAATATACATAGAACAAACTCTTAGTTATGTCCATAATAACTCTAACCTTGTTTGTCGCCTTAAGAAATCTCTTTATGGTCTTAAGAAATATCCTTGAACTTGGTATGTCAAAATGGACAACTTTCTTCTTGACACTGGCTTTTCTAGATGTCATTCTGACCCAAATATCTATACCAAGAAAGTAGGAATCAATCTCATAATACTTTTTATTTATGTTTATGACCTTATCCTCATTGGTAGTGACCTTAAAATTTTAACCCATGTGAAATCCAACCTTAAAAATAAATTTGAAATGATAGACTTAGTCTATTTGCATTATTTTCTTGGTCTCTAGGTATTGCAAACAAAGGATGGATTTTTTCTTTCCTAGTCTAAGTATGCTTGTAACCTTCTTCATCACTTTCACATGTAATATTCTAAACCAACCCCTTCTTCCTTCTAGTCTGGATTCAAACTTTCTACCACATGTAATTCTTCCAAAGTTGATGCCACTTTGTATCATCGGTTAGTTGGTAGCCTCTTATATTTGACTCATACCCTGTTGATTAAGGTTGGTTGTCATTGATGTCAACCCTTGAAGAAATCCTTGCAACACAAAGGTTTGGGTAACGGAACCAAGATTTTTTGATGTAAAGATGACTCATTATTGTCTTGTCATGGTTGATAAGAAGTAAATATGGATGAACTCCAAAGTGGTCCCCTTATGGTGAAAACCCTCACGGGAAGACGCTTTGCGGAGTAAGAGAACTCATGCTTAATTATGGAATAATGAGATGAAGGAAAATGAATTTGTCAGGTAAAATATACTAGATGGATAGTGTTTTTCATTCCATTTCCAGTGGTATTTGGAACACCACATAACTCCTCATGGTTAGAGAGTTATGGACATGAGAAGTTGGAGACCCCAGGTTTGGGTAATGGACCCAAGTTTTTTTGATGGATAACGGTATGAGTTATGATATATTTTCAGATAATACTATTCTATATGTATAGTACATGTCATTCCATTTCTGGTGGTATGTGGAACGTCACATAAATCCTCACGGTTTGAGAGTTATGGCCTTACGAAGTTGGAGGACCCTCATATGTCATCTACAAGCCCCAAAAGTTCAAAGTAGTCAAAGTGGTTTAAGAGATTTTAAAAGGTAAATAATAAAGTGAAGTAATGAGTGTATTATAATTCAAAGTGAATAAAAAATAAATTATTTCAA
>JZKD02S1962200.1:54561-65555 GCA_000966675.3 Picea glauca
GTCGAGTTTTTAGTCTATAAGGGTGGCTTGCAAGTCGTTTACCCTTTTGCTTTTTTCTCTATATTTCCTTTGTAATTTCCTCTATTGGTTCATCATGAGCTTCTGTTTCAGGTTCCAATTTCTCTTTTTATAATTCTTGTATCCTCTATCTTGTCATCGTCATAGTGTAAACCCTATCTCAACTTACATACCTTGTTTTGAAACAGAGGAATCAAGTTCCTTCTTGATTTTTGTTTCTTGCTGCAAATCAAGATTTCTCTTGATCAATCTATTTTTTCTTGCCACATGAATAACTTCCTCTTGTTATTTTACTACACTCTTTGATGAACTGCTCTCTTGCTTTGAAACTCTAGTTTTGTTGTTAGGAGTTTTTTCTGGTATTTTTATAACCTGTTCCTCTAACCCTAATGAAGACAATACTTGTTTCCAAGAGAGTTGGACTTCATTTAATGCATACATGAACAATATTTTAATCATACCCCTATGAAAAGTACTCTTATCAACATTTTTTGGATTAGTCTGTACCTTCTTTTCCATTTTGGTCAGGCTCTTCAACAGGTAAAAGGGCAAGTTAATTTTTGCATCTCCATTTAAGTGCATTAAAATATCATATGGTAATAGTGAACATAAGAATACCTACCCTCGTAGGCTGTATACCTTTGAACAACAACTAAGACATTCTACCATTCTTTCTTGAGCCACTTATTTGGAATTCCTTGGCTCCAGTCTAGGTTATTATTTTCTACCATTAAAAATTGATTACATAGTCCTGCATGAAGCTTATTATTCTTCCACCATATTTCTCCTTTTACATGTAGATGAAAAGTTGTTGCAATTGACTGCTATATAACATGAACCATCACATTTTCGACTTGATTTTGAAAACCATCAAAATTCAAGGAAAATAACTTCAAAATTTCTTCGTGATGCATGTGGAATTTGCAGCAGAATTTAAACCATCAAACATTTATGAAATTCTCCATAATTTATGGGCATTCTTCTAGTAAAACGACACCATTTGGTTCCAATATAATGACTCGTCCTCCCTTCTTAAAAAACATGTTGTTATTTGCTAATTTTGTACACCTGTGAATGCTTAGGGTTTGACTTCGAGCCTTTAAGAATACCTGCACATAAGAGCTGATGCACACAAATTTTCGCCGCAAAATAGAATTAGCTATATCTTCTTTTATTCAAAATCCTTCTCAAAAATTGAAATCATAACATTGCATGTCTCGAGTCATGGCCTAATATACAAGGTACCAACATAATCTAATATGAGTTACTAAAATTGTGCATAGGATCTAATAATCATTAAAAGAATGACATATTCGAAAACCATAACCATTTTCACGATTTTATCATAATATCGGGCTTGTTGTCACGATCATTGGGTTTGAAGTACGTTTGAAAAAATTATTTCTCCTCTGCTACCAGAATAACGATATTCTGGTAGTGACTCTGTTTTGTATCTCGTACCTAAATAAATGCCTTGATTTTGCCAATAGGAAATAATCATTGTGATGTGACATATCCTTTTCCATGTGAAATCTCAAACTATCCTAAAAGAAGCAAATGAAAAATGATTTAAAGAAAAGAAAATCACACCAATAAGAGAGATATAAAGTATAAAAATGTGCAACCAACAAAAAAAATAGGTTCAGTACAACTTTTTATGGAATAGGACGAAAATCAAGGATAAAAGGTGGTAGTAAGTCTAGAGACTAACACTGGCTCCTTCTGGGGATAATGTTCTCCTTGTGAGACATTAAGAACTGTAGACCAAGTTCCAATCCATTTAATCCCTACAAATCTATAAATCTTCCCTGCAACTACTTTTGCAAACCAAAGTTGTTCCACTGAAGACAGACCCTCTGGATATTGAAAAATCCAAACTGAAAACTAAAAATCTATTTACCAGTACTTTGATTGGGTTATGGAGTCTTATTCCTGCACATTATGTCAAACTGAAAACTTCACACTACTCTCACACTACAATTTGATCTTCAAACTGAAACCAACATGCTAAAAAATATTTCTTCTTTATGTACAACTCCTACACGACTAGACAATCATCTCCTTATCAATTCACATCAAAATTCCAATGCATCCATGAAAGAATTTGATTAACTATTGGAAATTCTTACATGCAATTGATTTATAAAACATAGAAAAAACATCATAGATACAACAAAAATATTATGGACAACTCAAATTTACTATTGCAATTAAGTTGCATACCAAAAGCTACGATGTTTGGGACCTTTGAAGAAACTTTCTCCATCCAAGCAGCCACGGGATCATGAAAAACATGGAAACTTTCTAGGTGACTTGAAAGACCAAGTTGATCCTCTATAATTTTTTCTCTATTAGCCAGATTGTGCTCCAAATATCCTCCTTGAAATAATCCATGAGTACTAGAAGTAAAATCATCTTGAGCAGAAAATCCCTTTGTAAATTCCAAGGCAAGAGGTTTGAAAGAAACAACATAATTTCACCAATTTCAAGAAAAGGATCATCATGCTAAATTAAATCTTGTTTCTGTTGAACTACCTCTTCATCTCCCTCACTACCTGAATTAGATGCATAATGGTCATATACATTCTTGGTATTGTAGAAGTCCCTGTGTGCTGATGCAAAAAATTACATCTCTAAATTGTCCTCATACTCATCAAAAATAGGTAGATCTCCAATAAATTTTTTAGCAGAAAATTCATCATAGACATGACTATTAGAAACATCTGATGTGATGTCAAATGTATCTAGAGCACGAGTACCATATAAATCAACATTAATGCAATGCTGGAAATTTCCAACTGCATAACAAAACTAGAAAAGGATTCAATAGACAATGAGTTCTCCTCTACTTCATTAAGATTTAATTCCCTTTCATCAATTAAAAAATTCTGAATATACAATGAACACTCTTCACAAAAATGCTCAAAAAGACATTCAGTTGGAAAATATATTCTATAGTGATCATGAAATAATGTATGAAATTGCTTCAAGGAAGATATACCAGAGTGAGGAAGAGACCGGTACCATTCTCAAGCATCTCCTTCAAGTGAGCACATCCTCATGAAAGATATCCAAATGATGCATCACATAATGAAATCAAGCAAAATTTTAGTATGATTATCATCTATACATTATTTAAACTTGGGAAGTCATCGTTTACATTCATCTACAAGAGGTATTGGAGTTGGGTAACCATGAACAACTAAGAAGTAAAATGGAGAAAATCTTTTGGCTAAAATTGACTCCATGGCCTTCGTCATCCTGAACCAGTGGAATCACCAATGGATTCTTCCTTCATGGAGTCTCCAGGTGAATGATGCAGTCAAAATTTGTGTCTAAATCATTTTCACCATCAATATCTAGAACTAATCATGATGTCCTCCCAGGGAAAGATTCTTCATTACTCCCTTCCCCGACAATGGTGCCAAAAGATGTTAGTCCCTAAAGTTGTCCTTGACTTCTAAGGGAAAGCTAGGGAACCTCATATATTGCAATGGTTTATCAAATTGATTTTTTTAGGTTGGTTTATGGATTAGGTAGTGGGTAATTTGGAAAACATATGATGTTGGTTACACTTTTAGATCAGGGTTCTAAACACTCAGCTTAGTCAATGACACACATTATGATAAATTAAGTAAAATGGAGATAAAATAAAAGAAAACTACAATTTTCACAATGTTTTCACTTACAGAGAAGACTCTTGATCCCAAATATCATTTAGAAATAGTAAGGAAATACTTAAACACAAATCCTGTAATAGGTGAGTAAACAACAAAATATTTGACTGCATTTCAACATGAATAGGATAAATCACATGCTTTGCAAAAAGATTCAATGCATTCAAGTAAGATAGAATAAATAACACAAGAATAAGAAATTATAACCATGAGAATGATTTTTCCATTGAGTGAAAAATGTAGTAGATCCCATGCATTACAATCTAGGTCAAAATATTCCTTTAGCACCAAAAAACTTGAACCCTTAACTCTGTCAACTAATTTCCTCTTTATCCACATATTTTTTTTCATGAGATCCTAAAATCTAGATACAGTTTTGATTGAGTCTTGATATCTGGCTAACAAATAGGAATTACATTCCATCTCATTCATTGCATTACAATAATAATCTAGATTTTAGGGAAAGACCATATTGTAAGGCTAAATCACAATTTCAAAGATATCCTTGACCTACAAAATCAAATATGTAGCAATTTCTCCAAAGTATATGCACTGGATACCTAATATTTGAACTTTTATATGCTTGCAAAAGGATCCTTCAAATTATTGAGCTGCTTCATCATCTTGTCAAAAGAGGGCTACCAAAAAATGTCATTTCTGAAGGAAATGGGCTGAAAATTTGAAACAACTAGCATATTGACATAGCCATGGAGAATTTTTCATTGTTGAGCAATATATTGACCTTTTTCTTGTTGTATTTTAGTCTTAAGCACTACATTCCTCCAGTGCAAATTAATGTTCATTTTTCTAACTTTCTTTAACAACTCATGTTGTGATTTGCATTTTTCTTTCATCCTTTGGGCCCTTTCCTACAACTTACCATTCCATACTTCAAGTGATTTATTTTCCTACTTCAATTCTTTAATGGTCATATAAAACTCTTCAATCCCCTGCTTTCTTGGTTCAATATGTGTTTCTTTCCTGTCTACACTTTGATTTTCTTCAACATATTCAAATCTATTTAGATCAATAGATCTTTTTGGTTTATTTCCCTTTTTGTTATGTTTATTCTCTTTTGAAGATGCTTCTTCAATGATTTCCTCTTTCACAACTTTAGGTGGGATATATTATCTTTCCATGTATTATTCTGACAATTCTTGCATCTTTGGACTATAAGTGGGCCCCTATTCTATTCCTTCATCACACTAAGAGGACTCAATCTTAAACATTGGTTGCATATTTTTTCTCGTCTTGGTTGACCTTGTTTATTTCTTCCTTACATACCTACATACCATATTTCCTTTCTCAGGATTCCGTTCTTGACTATCATCCTCCAAGATAATCAGATTATCTTCCTTTAAAGAGGGTTTGAATAAGGATTTTAGACTTAAGTCTGAGTTCTTTTGGTAGTCTGATTTTTTAGTCTATAAGAGTATCTTGCAGGTTGTTTACCCTTCTCCTTTTTTCTCTATCGTTCCTTTGGAAGTTCCTCTTTTGGTTCATCATGAGCTTCTGTTTCAAGTTCATATTTATCTTTTTTTAATTCTTGTATCCTCTATCTTGTCATCCTCCTTGTGTAAACCCTATCACAACTTACAATACCCTGTTTTGAAACAAAGGAATTGAGTTTTTCTTGATTTCTATTTCTTGTTGTAAATTGAGCTTTCTCTTGCTCAATCTAGCTGGTCTTGCCACATAAACAAATTCCTCTTTTTCTTTTACCACACTCTTTGATGAACTTCCCTCTTGCTTTGAAACTCTAGTTTTGTTGTTATGATTTTTTTTCTGGTGTTTTTATAACCTATTCCTCTAACCCTAATGAAGACAATAATTGTTTCTAAGAGACCTAAACTTCATTTAATGCATACATGACCAATATTTTAATCATAATTTTTTGGATTAGTCTGTACCTTCTTTTCTATTTTGGTCAGGCTCTTCAACAGATAAAAGGGAAAGTTCATTTCTACATCTCCATTTAAGTACATTAAAAATATCATATGGTAACAATGAACATAAGAATACCTACCCTCATAGGTTATATACCTCTAAACAACAACTAAGACATTCTTCCATTCTTTCTTGAGCCACTTATTTGGAATGACTTGGCTCTAGTCTGGGTTATGATGTTCTTCCTTTAAAAACTAATTACACAGACCTACAGGAAGCTTATTCTTCTTCCACCATATTTCTCCTTTTACAGGTAGATGAAAAGTTGTTTAAATTGAGTGATCTACAACATAAACCAACACATTTCTGACTTGAGTTTGAAAAGCATCGAAATTTAGGGAAAATAAATTTGAAATTTCTTCATGATGCCCCTAGAATTTGCAACAGAATTTAAACCATCCAACATTTATGAACTTCTCCATCATTTATGGGCATGCTTCTAGTAACTCGACCCCATCGGGTTCTAGTCTAATGACACATCCTCCATTTTTAAACTATATGTTGTCAGTTGCTAATTATATACACCTGTGAATGCTTAGGGTTTGACTTCGAGCTCTTAAGAATACCTGCACATAAGAGATGATGCACATGAATTTTGGCTGCAAAATACAATTAGCTAAATTTTCCTTTATTAAAACTCCTTCTCAAAACTTGAAATCATAACTTTGCATGTCTTGAGTCATGGCCTATCAATTGGATATAGAAGGTAACGACATAATTTTATTTGAGTTACTAAACTTGTGCACATGATCTAATAATCATTAAAAGGATGACATATTCAGAAACCATAACCATTTGCGAGATTTTTGCATAATATCGGGTTTGTTGTCACGATCATTGGGTTTGAAGTACATTTCAAAAAATGATTCCTCCTATGATACCAAAATAGCGATATTTTGGTAGCGAATCTATTTTGTATCTCGTACCTAGATAAATGCCTCAATTTTTCCAATAGGAAATAATCATTGTGATGTGACATATCCTTTTCCATGTGAAATCTCAATCTATCCTAAAAGAAGCAAATGTAATCTAATTTAAAGCAAAGCAAATCACACCAACAAGAGAGATATAAATTATAAAAAGGTGAAACCAACCAAAAACAAATAGGCTCAGTATAGTTTTTTATAGAATAGGCTGAAAATAAAGGATAAAAGGTGGTAGTAAGTCTAGGTACTAACAGTTACTAAGACAAGGAAGGGAAAAGGAAAGAGTTCTAGTAAGAAGGGTAACAGTGATGGAGGATTGTCATAGCCAGGGAAGAAGAAGAAGGAATTGAGTAAAAACAAGTGCTTCTCATGTCATAAGAATGGGAATTATGCATCTTAGTGTCTGGGGAAGAAGAATAAGGGTAATGAAAAGATATAGACAACAACATCAACAAAGATGTAACTTGATGAGTTTGCAACAAAGTTTGAGAAGGATTACTTAATGATTTCTTTCCTTTCTACTAGTAAAACAACGAGGAGTTCTTGGTTCTTGGATAGTGGTGCATATCGTCATATGACAGAGGCATGAGTGCTATTTAGCAGTCTAACAAAGAAGGAATCAAAGGTTCATGTGTGTTATCACCATAAAAGTTTTTGTGTGAAATATAATTTTCAAGAATTGGCGAGGTGCTAAACTGATGTCGAAGCATCACAAACTAGAGGACAGGGCCAAGTCTAGCAAGAGGAGGCTAAATCTAGAGGTAGAACGGAGTTGATGGGACCTAATAGGTCGTAGATCGCAAGTGCTCTAGATAAACGTTAGGGGATCGTTTCAGGGGGAGAAGTTGTGCGAAGGATAATTCCTGAAGGCGGGTCGAAAAATAAACCATGGTTTTGAGTCTGGACCACGTGGTGCCACTGGGTGCATTTCAGGACGAGAAGCGGGTTGCCCCATACCACTCCCTCGTGCCCTTGAAAACAAAAAAGTATATAAAAGGGGATCTTGTCATTTATTTTATTATTTTTCAAAAAACACTGGAACGTTTGAAAGTTGGCGCAACAAATCCATTTAATTGAACCTTAAAAGTGTGCCAATCTCATGCCAATTCTGCTCATTTCTAGGTATTTTTCATCACCACCATGGACCCTATCATAATTTCAGTGAAAAAGAAATACCCCATGTTGAATGAAGAAGCCCTAATTGACCGAGATTCAGATGTGTTCGACACTGAAATCACCATTCCGCCCATCTCCGTGTCTAGAGATAGTTTGTTCGATAATGTAGGGAAACAGATACCCCTCCTTGAAGCAGTCCAGGCCACTGTAGTCCCTTATGTTGTCGAGTTTGCGTTCCCTTTTCCTAAGTTCATAGGTTGGTGTGCATAGAAGTATTCACAGGAAGAGAAAGTCGACGTAAATAAGCAGGGGTCTGAGGTCCTGTGTAGGGTAGAGAGTCTTTCAATTCGAGGTTCCCTTGGCATACCAAAGTATTTCTCCTCAGTGTCTAAATCATTCAAGGAAGAAAATATAATTAGGGTTAACAGGGAGTGTCCATCAAAAGTCAAAGATCTTTTTTTACAGGCAATTGTCAAACCAAAGCATCTTTCAAAAAGTCTTTCTTTGCCAATGAGTGTGAGTGTCATGGTTATTGAGGTCCAATGGGTTTGTTCTCTGCTGAGTCAAATTTTAGGTCTAGATAATGAAAAGCATGTGGTTGAGGTCATGTTGGGTTTCCTTATGGAATTATTTCAGTCACATTCCATTCCGTTAGTCAGTGTCAGTTTCAATAAATTCATAGCTGATAATATCCACAAACAATTAGTGAATTTTCGATCACTAAGACATTTCAGGTATTACACATACTTGTTGAAGATTTTCCTGGAAACAAATAAGAGATAATTTCATGAAGCAACATTCATATCAACTAAATGTAAGAGGATAATGTTGCTTATATTCATCAACAAAGTCATGTCCAGAGTTTACAGTTTGATTTTCAACACCAGCCTACCAAGAGTCTTGGATGACATGAGGCGCTATTTATAGCCAAATCTAGAAAATAGAGTGGGGGACTCGGTATTGTTCATGCATTCAACGGTGGTATGGTTTTATGGTTTTCATGAATCCCCCTATATTCTGCCTATTTTTCTGACACCCAGAGTCTTTTCCCTTAAATTCATCACGCAAAGAATCATATCAGAGACAGAGCATTTCTTGAAATTTCACAAAGCCTCCAACCTCAAATTTCGTTTCATCATTGGACCCTTCATTGTCAAGACTAGATCATGCTTATCTCAGATCCAGGCAAAGTTCAAGGATTTTTTATTTGCACATCTACATGGAAGAAGATATTATCCACATCAAATCATATCCAAGAGAATATTGATGAACAAATAGGCCCCTTATGAGAATGAACATGTTGAAGGTTTTAAAAATTGGAAAATCTAGAATTTTGTGTTGATATGGAAGCAATCTTGCAACCATCTCAAACACAACAAGTGGAGGCAACCCTGGAAGTGGAGGCAAACCTACAACAGACTCAAATAAAAAAAAATCCTCAGAAGATGATAGTTAAATTCCCTAAAGTAAGTGTTTACAGTAAGAGAAGCAGTTCAGAGGCCCTGGGCACTAGTGACCAACAAAATTCACCTAAGAAGATGAAGATAACATAATCCCCACAAATAGTGGATCTAGAGGAGGAAGAGACTAAAGAAAAAGTGAATATGGATATGGTGGAGAGTGGAACCATCACTGTATATGTTGAGAAAAGAAGCAAGCTCCAAAGTGAAGGCAACTCAAGAACTTTTAGCAGCAAAAAGCACATCTTTGATAAGACATCTGGAGCAACTTATCAATCTAAAGAAGATTTGGAAAAAAAAATATGCTGAGAAAGGAAACTTGGATTTGGGTGAAATGAAGGAGTTAGTCTCTGAAGTGGAAAATATTTCTCAGTACAAGTCTTCTATGTTCACAGTAAGAGATATAGAGAAGAGAACCTTTAATATAGCATTTGCGGATGAAGACAAGGTATCTGAGATCAAGATAAAGTATGACAACATCAATGCTCCAGAAAAAGTAAAATTCCACAGGAATACAAGTGACATGTTGTATTTAGATTACTTGGGTCTAATCTTGAATAATTCAAAGTTGTCATCTTATCCAATAAAGTTGGAAGGGTAGTTGAGGCAAGAGAAGGCATCCAATAGAGCTTGGAAAACTCAGGTTAAGAGGCTAGAATCTGAAGGCCCTCAAGGGATGAAATCCTCATTGGATGAAAAGGACAAGGTTATTCAAAGCTTGAAGAAGATACTAAAAATGTCTACCATAGAGCATCCAAAAACAGTAGAACTAGTTTCTCTAGAATAGGAAAAATAAGCATTTCGACAAGAGGCATTGAACTACCAGGCTAGGGTATTAAAACTAGAACAAGAAAAGGTGAATTGGACACAAGGGCAGATAAAATTACTGAACATGACAGTATTTGTACCTCCTACTACAATAGTTGGGCCAAGCATTGAAGGACTTGTCAAGGCTATGTCACAAGTTATCCTGAAGGCAGGAGAAATCAAGGGGTTAAAGGGAGACATAGAGAAATTGAAATAGGAAATGAAAGAAAAGGATGAAAGGATGGCTCAATTTCAAAAGGAGAATCAAGATTTGTAGGAGAAGATAGACAAGCTAAAAATAAGATTGAGGGGAAAAGGACTATTGCAAGGAGCCAAACACATTATTTGGGATTCTATAACTACTGAGGCCGCCAAGTTCAGAGTGTACTTAAACTTCATCAATGATAAATACAACATGGTCATCACAGCTAGAAGCAGGTGAACTATTTTAAATGAGACCCTAGAAGACAACATACAACACCTCGTCGATGAAGACAAAGAGATAATACGCCAAGACTGTTCGGTGATTCTGCGCAAAGCGAAACCCCCAAAAAGCAATTTGAATAAAGAAGAACGCGCAACCTTAAAAGACTTAAGGAACGATGAAAATTTGGTTATCCTTAGAGCAGACAAAGGTGGTGCCACCGTCCTTATGAATCTTAATGATTATAATAAGAAAATGAATGAACACCTTTCTCAGAGTGGTAGCTATAGAAAACTAAATTGCAAGCCTATTAAGAAAATTATAAAACAAGTAAAGAATGCCATCAACAACTCCAGACTAGACGAAAGAACTAAGAAACGTTTAACCCCAAACAATGAAATCACCCCCAGAATCTACGGTCTACCGAAGATTCACAAAGAAGATATCCCTCTTAGGCCCATAGTGAATACCATAGGCTCACCAACCTATGAACTAGCTAAACAAGTTGCCAAGATCCTTAGCCCCCTGGTAGGCCACACTGACTCTTTCATTAAAGACTCCAATGACTTCATTAAAATCATTAAAAATGAAAAAATAAGGCCTCAAGACACCCTCATAA
>JZKD02S1962200.1:65813-78345 GCA_000966675.3 Picea glauca
AATAACAATAATAAGAAAACCCCTAAAATAACTAAATATTCTACTCAAATACCTAAAAAAGTAAACCCTAAAAATTACCAAGACTCTAGCCAATTAAAAATTAATAAACATTTAAGTAAATAAATTAAAAATAATCTCAAAGAAAATTGAAACAAAACCCTAATTAACTAAATCATACTAAATAAATAATAAAAACTAATAAAAAAGAAGATCTTTACCAAACAACTTAGCCGACACCAAAATATCTCGCCAAACTCCAGTATTTAAAACCATTTCTTCTCATTATCTAAACTCAGGCTCATTGTCCTGAAGATGGATCCTGATTTGGATCCGAAACGTCGACAGTCTAATGACAAAACTGTGGTCATTCCGATCAATCAAAAAAAGACCCTAGAAAACAAACCATCAGAGTGGGCCCAAAATTCCATAAATATTCTAAACTCCATCCCTACTGTAGAACCTCGGACCATTGGGTTCAAATATATAACTACACTAATCATTTGGGCCAGGAGGGTCATTGCCAAACATAACCTGCTAAAATATGTCCAAACTAAGGCCATACAGATGGAGAAAAGTATACACGAATTCAAGGATTTGTTTGAAGAATTGTTCATTAAAGGCCTCCCACCATTTTGGGATGGAAAAGGAAAATTATATGATCAAGAAGAATACAACTCTTACCTCACTCAATGCAGAATGGATCACTCCAAGTTTGAAAACCTAGAGGAAAACTTGAAAGGAGCAACCCTAGCTAAACATTTGATTACATATTTTGAGATTCAGAATCAGTTCAAAACAGTGAAGATTGGACTACCAGTCATGACATATGCCTCTTGCATTGACCTGGAGATCCTAATCAAACAAATGATGGACTATGATATCCCTTATGATTTGCAATGGAAGGAGATAGTGTGGTTGGGTATAAAAAAAGTGTAGTCTTCCAGGATCCAGCAGATGATGTCCAGGTGTCACCGAATATGGAATATCATATAGAAGACTAGGGAAGAACAAGTGGAAAAAGAAGAAGTTGAAGCATCAGAGGAATTGACAATTGGATCATGAAACATTTTCCTTCTTAATCATTGTAATCGGTTCCCATACCGAAAATGTCATTTATAATTATTGTAATCGGTTTTAGAAGTTGAAACATTTCAGTTCAACTATTGTAATCGGTTTCTAACTGAAGGAATTCTAATTGTATAAATATTAGAAGCTCCAAATGTATTAATGTTGGAAAAAGTGAAAGGGAACCTTTTTAGTTGTTCAGAACACAATTGTAATTTTCTAGAGATGAATTGAATACATATGCATAAGCCTTTGGAGTCTCTATGAAAAGATTCTAATGGTGGTGATATGAGTTTTTTCTTCTCTCCTTGTATGTATTTCCTATGTTTCTAATTTCACTTACATTGTATTATATTTAAATTGGATAGTTTAAAGGCCCAAAATTCATCTTGTGATGCTCTTGGCTGAAGCAATTTAAACTGTGTTAAGTTCTTCCTAACTAATTCATAATTCATTTCATTAACGCTATGATGCAGTTGTTTTCTTCTTCTTCTTACACTCTGCAAACTACAATTTATAACTCAAATTTATCGCCTCATTTAGTCTTTATCCCCTGGGGAGTCCTACTAGCCAGTAAGTGTTTTCATTCATTTTCATAATTTTTACTCCATAGCCCTAAGTTTCCCTCCCCTTCCTTGCCAACAAATTTATAAATACCCCCCCAAAAAATAAACCTAGCCGTTGATTGACAAAGAAACACCAAGTGACACAAGAGATACCTCTCTGAGTTGAGCAGGATAGTACCCAACTCTAAATTTGGTTTTTAGGTTACCTCTGTCGTTTGTTTATTAGCCGAACAAATTTACAGATTGCTAACATTCTAGCGTCGTTGTTGGGGATCGAAAGTGAAATCTTCCCTGGGAAAATAACGACTTAAAGCTTCAGATTTGATTCATGAGGGTGACAGTGAATCAAACACATTATTGGCTGAGACTAAAGTTACCCTAGATACTCCATTACAAAGAGACTAGTAGCACAAAGTAGTTTGAGCTAGAAATCCTGACTCGCAAGAGAATTCACATCAGGAGAAACCCAGACCCAAAGCAGTGATCCCTGTGTCTGATCCTGAGAAGATTGTACACAAAAGAAAAGAAAAGAAAAGAAGCCCAGTTTTTTGTTTAGACAGATATCTATCCTTTCCCAAATATGGAGTAACAAGCAACGAAGACATTGATTTTGATGTGAAATTTGAGGAAACTCTGTTCAGAACTAAATTTGAGTCTTGTTTGAATGAGATCATCTTTGATAAGAAAAGGTTCCAAGATTTAATTTTAGTTGCCTCTACCAAACCTATTTTCATTCATACTCAGAACCAACAACCACTTCAAGTCCTTACATCATCCATGACATCTAGGTTTGCCCCTCTTGTTCTACCTGCTCAGTTACATAATTTTCCCTGGGAGTATAATCTAAGGATTAAGTTGTATGATGCTAAAGGAAATGTGTCAGCCCAAAATCATCTAGACTGGTTCAATGATTTTATAGACTTAAAAGAAGTAGACTTTGAGGATGAAAAAATGAGGTTATTTGCACAAAGTCTTACTGGAGAATTCATAAAGTGGTTCAGATCTCTCCCAACAACCAATATCATAAATTTTGAATCCTTTGAAACCAGTTTTCTTGCAAAGTGGGGTGAAAATAAAAACCCCCTTCAATTGTTAACTCAGTATAAAAACATGAGAAGGTCACCTAATGAAACAATGCAGGAGTTTTCAACCAGATTTATAAAGGTCTATAATTTAATTCCTAGTGAAGTGAAACCCCCTCCTAGAGTTGCTCAACTTAGATATGTTGATTCCTTTGAAAGTGATTTTTCTTTGTTGTTGAGGGGAAGAAGATATACTTCATTAGATGATATGATGAATGATGTAATAGAAGTTGAAGTAAATCTAATGGCTTCAAGAAAGATCAAATCTAACTCTAACAGGGACTTGAACAAGGTTCAAGATAAGGCACAACCTTCAACTTCACAAACATCATAAGAAAGGTTTGAAACGATGGTGAAGACTATGGAGAAACTGATGGAGAGAATGGCTTTAGATAATATGCCTAACACTAGAGAATAGACTAATGTTCCATCTAGGAATCAGAGAAGACCAACAATCCCACAAATTAGGAAAAGAGATCAGAGGAACCAAGGGGATTGGCAAATAAGACCTCATTTTCAAAATAATTATGTAAATGAGAAGTATGATGAAAATTTTGAAGACAACATGCATTTTTGTGATGGTGATGAAATAGAGGTATTTTTTACTAAAGAATAACATGACTAGTTCATGGATGCTAATGAAATATTCATGCAGGAAAATGATGAGAGGTTGTTAGTAGAAAGAGAAGATTACCAAACAAGGCTGCAGAATGCCATCATGCAATTCTAGAAACATTCCAACCTTTGAAACAAAAATGTGCCTACAAACCCTCCAAAGGGGAATCTTACTAAAGAAGCTCAGAATAAAATACCTTCTTCAATTCAGCCTAAAAAGGACTCTATTGCGAAAGATGCTATGGACAAAGGAAAGCAGAAGGAAGAACCCCATAAGAAAGTACTTGAAACAAGAAAGGAGGCAATCATCAAAGAGGTAGAGAAAACCTCATCCTCCTTTAATTTTTAAAGTGACATGGCCAAGATTAAAATCTATGTACCATTCAACAAGTTGATAAAGAACAGTGAATATAGAAATCAGATCATCAAAATGCTCAAGATGGAGCAAAGTTCTGACACTTTGAACATACAATATGATCATCCTACCATCTTATTTGGCCCAAGTGTAGAGGAAAGTAGTGATGATGAAGAGGTCCCCCCTTTCTATGTCAGCCTAAAGATCCATGATATGACTCTACACAATGCCATGTTGGATTCAGGAGCATCCCATAACCTGATGCCCAAGGTGGTCATGGACCAATTAGGCCTGGACATCACAAGGCCTTACAAAGATATTTTCTCTTTCGATTCAAGGAAGGTGAAGTGCCTAGGCCTAATAAAATATCCAGTAGTATCTTTGTCTCAAATTCCAGCAAAGAATATGGTCATAGATGTAGTGGTTGTTGATATCCCTCCTAATTTTGGCATGTTGTTATCTAGGTCATGGGATGCAAAGTTGAAAGGAACTCTACAGATGGATATGTCATACGCCACTATCCCTGTATTTGGTCAATATAGGAGATTGTAAAAGGAGGTTTTTCTCAAATATATGGTTTGTAACAAGGCCCATCCAAATAATCATCCCATCTACTATGTGGAGACTGAGTTGGGTTCTTCCATTTTCTTCAATGATTTGTGTTGTGAAGAGAAAAGGCTAGAGATTGATATGGCTGCCAAAGACAAATCTTATCAGCAGACTGAAAAAGTTTCATAACAACAAGACAGTGCAGAGAATGAGATGTGGATCATGAGCTTCGATGGAGCTGTCAGTAGAGAAGGAGCAGGAGCTGGTGTGTGGATTAACCCCCCCAGATTGGCCACCAGGATGTGTTCTTATAAACTTGCTTTTGATTGTACAAACAACATGGATGAATATGAGGCATTGGTGTTAAGATTGAAGGATTTGAAAGAAATGGGTGCTAGGAGGATAGTTGTTCATGGAGATTCTAAGTTGATCATAAATCAAGTGAAGGGAATATATCAAGCAAAGCACCCCAGATTAAGAGCATATCGGAATACAGTGTTGGACCTTCTTAAAGAATTTTCAGAGTACAGTCTCTCAACGATTCCAAGGGGTCAGAATCATATTGATGATGCTCTAGTTACTTCAACCTCAGTTTTCAAAATTCCAATCTTTCCTAATAAGGGATATGAGATTGAGGTCAAGCATAGACCAACAATCCCTGATAATATTAAGTACTGGAAGGTTTTTGAAGATGATAAACAAATAGAAATTTTTCTCAAAATGGAAGATGGATTTGAGAATTTGAATATTGATGAAGAATATTGTGATGAAGAGGTAGATGCAGCTGTGTTCACAAAGGATGGTTACCTCAAAAATCAGATTGTTGGTAGAGATATAGTGCAGCTGAAAACATAGATGATTTTAGGGGATAAATTTCACAAATGGGATAATTTTCCATGGTTTTGCTAAAAAAAAGGTTCTCCAATTTCCATTTTTTCTAAAACAGATTTGCCCAAATTCCATAGAATAAAATTATTTTACCTTAAAAATCGCCAAAAATTTATAGAAACTATATAAAATCCTTATAAATTTGAATATTTTTACAAAACTATTGCCAAACATTTTACATTTTGCATATTAAGGACTAGTAAGATTAGCCCAGGTTTCTACATTTTAATATAAATTTCCATCCTTAAAATCATCCCTAGATGAAAAGTAACATCATTCCCAAAGTCCTGGTCCCATTAGAGAAACTCTTTGATAACAATGATGTGGCCAGGAGTCCAAACATTATTGTAAATGAGGGAGATGTTGAAGATTGCAACATTAGGACTTAGGAATATCCCAAGATCATTAAGTTGTCCAAGACACTCAACCCAGAGGTCAAGCATAGATATATCAACTTAATGAAAGAATTCCCTGATGTTTTTCCTTGGAGATATAAAGATTTGAAAGTTTATGATACCAAGGTGATCCAACATGTGATACCAATCAAACAAGATCATAAACATTTCAAATAGAAATTAAGAAGAATCAATCCTTTTTTGATTCCCTTGATCAAGAAAGAAATAAAGAAGTTTTTTGAATCCAATATCATAGTGTCTCTGAGATTTTCTAAATGGGTGGAGAATCTAGTGTCTGTCAGAAAGAAGAGTGGAGAGATTGGGTTGCGTGTGGACCTCATAAATCTGAACAGGGTGTGTCTCAAGGACAACTACCCACTGCCTAAGATGGATCACATTCTACAGAAAGTGGTAGGTTCTTAGAAGATGTCAATATTGGATGGTTTCTCTGGGTATAATCTAATCATGGTGTACCCTGATGATCAGAAAAAGACACCATTCACAACACCATGGGGTACTTTCATGTATGCAAAGATGCCTTTTGGGCTCATGAATGCAGGGGAAACATTTCAAAGAGCTATGGACATAAATTTTTCTGACGAGAAAGAAAAATTCATTGTTATTTACTTAGATGATATCAATGTGTATTCAATTTTTGATGAAGATCGTCTCAAGCATCTAAGAAGGGATTTTCAGAAGTGTAGAAATTTTGGCATTTCATTGAACCCCAAGAATTCGAATTTTGGCATGGAAGAAGGGAAGTTGCTTGGTCACATTATGTCAAAGGAGGGGATAAAGATAGAGACCAACAGGGTGGAGGGGATCTTTAAAATTGGCACACCCAGGAGAAAAAAATAAGTGCAAGCTTTCCTAGGGAAATTGAATTTTTTGAGAAGGTTCATCCATAACCTAGATGAAATCATAAAGTATATCACTAACATGCTCAAGAAAGGGAATGAGATAAAGTGGACCCTTGAAGCCAAAAAATCCTTAGAACACATTAAAGTGGCATTGACCAAGGCCCTAGTACTGGCCAGTCCTAATTTTGAAAAATATTTCATATTGTTCTCTTTTTCCTCAGAGCACACCATTGCTGGTGTTTTATAATAGAAGGATGAGAAGAATTTTGAGAAGCCTATAGCATACTATAGCAGGACATTGAGGGATGCCCCATTAAAGTACGATATCATGGAAAAGCAGGTATATGCATTGATCAATGCCTTGAAGGAGTTCAGAGTTTATATCTTTCATTCTCATAACACTTCCTATGTGTCCAACGGTTCTGTGAAAGACATTTTAACTGAGCCCGATCCTGGGGGAAAAAGGGGAAAGTGGATAGTTGTGTTGTTGGAATATGATCTTGATATCAAACCTACAAATTTTATCAAGGGGTAGGGAATTGCAAAGCTAATGGAACAGACAAATTGTGAGCTCTTGGGAATAAATTTCATTATTGACTTGTCAGCAGATTCAAAGGAAGACAAGGCCCCTCAGGTATCCCTAAAATTCATTGACTCCCCATGGTATGCTGATATCATTTATGTGTTGAGAAATTTGCAGGCTCCTCTTAAAGATGAAAGCAACAAAGTTTTGTATTGTAAATCAATCTCTATATTGGAAGGATCCAAGAGGAATCTTGTTGATTTGTTTGTTGGAGGAAGAAGTAGAGAATACCATCAAATAATTCCATAAAGGTGATTGTGGAGGACACCATTATTGGAAAACTACTGTGAAAAAGATAATGAGGGCTAGGTTCTATTGGCCTAGCATTTTTTCTAATGTCTACAAAGAGATTTCAAGCTGTCATGAATGCCAATTTTTTTATGGGAAGAGAAAATTGCATCCTTTTCCCTTGAATCCCATCTCTTTTGAAGCACATTTTAGACAATGGGGCCTTTCTTTCATAGGATAAATTCATCCATAGTCCTCAGCTCAACATAAGTGGATTCTGACAGCCACAGATTACTTCACCAAGTGGATTGATGCAATTCTCACGAGGCAAGCCACCGATGTTGTTATCATTTAGTTTTTGGAGAACAATATTTTGTCCAGGTTTGGGTGTCCAATCAAAATCATTACAGACAATGCAACAACATTTAAGTCCAAAAAGATGGAGAAATTTTGCAGTGACTACAATAAAAATCTTGGTCACTCCTCATCTTATTACCCTCAAGGTAATGGGTTGGATGAATCATCCAATAAGATCTTAACCAGAATGATCAAAAAGTTGCTACAAGATAACAAAAAAGGTTGGCACAAAAATCTCATCCATGCACTATGGGCTAACAGGATCACTCCAAAAAGATCTATAGCCACTTCACCCTTCCAGATTTTTTATGGCACATAGGAATTTTTTCTTACTGCATTAGGATTTCCAGTGATGAGGTTGTTACAGGAGCGGGATGCTGAAACAAATGCCACTCAAAGGAGAAAAGATGAATTGATCAATGTCCAACAAATAAGAGAAAAACCATTCAACAATTCTCAACTGCACCAAGACAGAATTAAAAATGCTTTTGACAGGCATACCAAGGAAGATAATTTTAAAGTAGGAGACTTGGTATTGAGATGGGTTGCCAAAAATAAAGACAGAGGAAAGCATGGGAAATTTGATCATCTATGGTTGGGACCTTTCAGAATCGCAACATACCATGGAAATAATTCCTATCTTATATAGGAAAGTAATGGATATATCATTGAAGGACCTGTGAATGGCAGGTTTCTCAAACATTATATTGTTTAAAGGAACTATCACCCTTTCCATTCATTGTATACAACCATTTTGTTTTTCAGTTGAAGAAGTTGCAACTAAATCAACAGAAATTGAAGCCCGTAGCGAAGGCCCTAAGTTATATTGAGTAAATTTTGAGTTTTGTAAATAAGTTGTCGGTAAATTTGGTTGCAGGAGTAAATTACAGCCCAATGGGTAGGCACTAGGTATGTCATTCTTTTCTACCTCACAGGGAGGATAGCATCCCCAGTTGGAGACCATGTTATCACCATAAACATTTTTGTGTGAAATCTAGTTTTCAAAACTTAGCGAGGTGCTAAATTGATGTGGAGGCGTGACAAACTAGAGGACAGGGCCAATTCTAGTAGGAGGAGGCTAAATATGGCGGTTGTACGGAGTTGATGGGACACGATAGGTCGCAGATCTCTAGTGATCCCTATCAACGATCGGGATATTTTTGGGGGGAGAAGTTGCACGGAGGATAATTCCTTAAGGCAAGCCAAGAAATAATCCACGGTTTTGAGTCAGGACCACATGGCCCCATTGGGTGCATTTCAGGGTGAGAAGCGGGTTGCCTCAAACCACTCCTTCATGACCCTAAAATCGGAAAAGTATATAAAAGGGGCTCTTGTCATTTATTCTATTATTTTTCAAAAAACACTAGAATGTTTGAAAGTTGGCACGACCACTCCATTCAACTAAAGCTCAATAGTGCGCCAATCTCACGCCAATTTCGTTCATTTCCAGGTATTTTTCATTGCCACCATGGACCCTATCATAATTTCAATGATAGAGAAAGACCCTGTGTCGAATGAAGAAGCCCTAATTGACCGATGTTCATATGTATTCAACACTGAAATCACCATTTCTCCCATCTCCATGTCCAAATCTAATCTGTCTGATATTATAGGGAAACATATACCCTTCCTTGAAGCAGTCCAGGCCACTGTTGTCACTTACGATGTCAAGATCGTGTTCCCTTTTCTTGAGTTCATAGGTTGGTGTGTAGATCAATATTCACAAGAAGAGAAAGTCATTGTAAATAAACAAGGGTCCGAGGTCCTGTGTAGGGTAGAGATTCTATCAATTTGAAGTTCCCTTGGCATACAAAAGTCTTTCTTCGCACCGTCTGAATCGTTCAAGGAAGAAAATCTAATAAGGGTTTACATGGAGTGTCCATCAAAATTCAAAGATCCATTTTTATAGACAATTGTCAAACCGAAGAATCTTTCAGAAAGTTTGTCTTTGCCAATGAGTGTGAGTGTCATGGTTATTGGGGTCTAATGGGTCTATTCTCTGCCGAGTCAAATTTTAGGTCTAGATAATTACAAGCATGTGGTCGAGGTCATGTTGGGTTTCCTGTTGGCATTATTTCAGTCAGAGTCTAGTCCTTCAGTCAATGTCAATTTCGATAAATTCATAGATGATAATATCCACAAATAGTTAGTGAATTTTTTTATCACTAAGACATTTCAGGTATTACACATGATTTTCCTGGAAACAAATAAGAGAGAATTTCCTAACACAACATTCATATCAACTGAATGTAAGAAGATCACATTTCTTATATTCATTAACAAATTCATCTCTAGGGTTTACAGTTTGATTTTCAACACCAGCCTACCAAGAGTCTTGGATGACATGGGGAGCTATTTATAGCCAAATCCAGAAAACAGAGTGGGGGACTGGGTATTGTTCATGCATTCAACAGTGGTATGGATTTATGGTTGTCATGAATCCCCCTATATTCTACCTTTTTTTCTGACACCTAGAGTCTTTTCCCTTGAATTCATCAGGCAAATAATCATATCAGATACAGAGCATTTCCTGAAATTGTACAAAGCCTCCAACCTCAAATTCCCTTTCATCATTGGACCCTTCATTGTCAAAACTAGATCATGCTTATCTAAGATCCAGGAAAAGCTCAAGGTGTTTGGATTTTTATAGCTACAGGGAAGAAGATACGATCCACATTAGATCATATCCAAGAGAATATTGATGAACAAACAGGCCCCTTATGAGCATGAACATGTTGAAGGTTTTGACAAATTGGCAAATCTAGAAGTCTGTGTTGATATGGAAGCGATATTACAACCAGCTCAAACAAAGCAATTGGAGGTGACCTTTCAAGTGAAGGAAACCCTGCAACATACTCAAATAAAACAAACTCCTCAAAAGTTGATAGTTAAATCCCCCAAAGTAAGTGTTTACAACAAGAGAATCAGTTCAGAGGCTCTGGGCACTAGTGACTAGCAGAATGCCCCTAAGAAGATGAAGATCACACAATCCCCATAGATAGTGGATCTAGAGGAGGAAGAGCCTAAAGAAAAAGTGATTATGGATATGGTGGAGAGTGGAACCAACATTGTAGAGGTTGAGAAAGGAAGCAAACTCCAAAGTGAAGGAAACTCAATAAATTTCAGCAACAAAAAGCACATCTTTGATAAGACATCTGGAGCAACTTATCAATCTAAAGAAGATTTGGAAAAATAATATGCTGAGAAAGGAAACTTGGCTATGGGTGAAATGAGGGAGTTAGTCCCTGAAGTGGAAAACATTTCTCAGCACAAGTATTCTCTATTCATAGTAAGAGATATAGAGAAGAGAAACTTTAATATAGCAGTTGCAGATGAAGACAAGGTATCTGAGATCAAGATAAAGTATGACAACATCAGTGCTCCAAAAAAAGTAAAATTCCATAGGAATACCAATGACATTCTATATTCAGATTACTTGGGTTTAAACTTGAAGAATTCAAAGCTGTCATCTTATGCAATAAATTTGGAAGGGAAGTTGAGGCAAGAGAAGGCATCCAACAGAGCTTGGAAAACTCAGGTCAAGAGGATAGAATCTGAAGGCCCTCAAGGGGTGAAATCCTCATTGGATGAAAATGAGAATCTTATTCAAATCTTGAAGAAGAAACTGAAAATGTCTGCCACAAAGAATCCACAAACAAAAAAAATGGTTTCTCTAGAACAGGAAAAAGAAGAATTTCGACAAGAGGCATTGAACTACCAGCATAGGGTATTACAACTAGAACAAGAAAAGGTGAATTGGACACAAGGAAAAAAAGAATTACTAAACATGGCAATAGTTGTACCTCCTACTGTAGAAGCTAAGCCAAGTACTGAAGGACTTGTCTAGGCTATGTCACAAGTTAGCCTGAAGGTAGGAGAAATCAAGGGGTTAAAGGGAGACATAGAGAAATTGAAACACGAAATGAAAGTAAAGGATGGATTAATTTCAAAAGAAGAATCAAGCTTTGCAGGAGAAGATAGACAAGATGAAAATAAGATTCAAGGGAAAAGGAATGTTGCAAGGAGCCAAACAAATTATTTGGGATTCTATAGCTGCTAAGGCCACCAAGTTCAGAGTGTATTTAAACTTCATCAATGATAAAGACAAAATGGCCATCACAGCTAGAATTAGGTGCACTATTGTAAATGAGACCCTAGCAAAGAAACCATCAGAGTGGGCCTAAAATTCCATAAATATTCTAAAATCCATCCCTATTGCAGAACTTCAGACCATTGGGGTCAAAGATAGAACTACACTGATCATTTGGGCCATGAGGGTCATTGCCAAACATAACCTACTAAAATCAGTCCAAACTAAGGCCATACAGATGGAGCATAGTATACAAGAATTCAAGGATTTGTTTGAAGAATTGTTCATTAAATCCCTCCCACTGTTTTGGGATGCAAAGGAAAATTATATGATCAAGAAGAATACAACTCTCTTCCCTCACTCAATGTAGAATGGATCACTCCAAGTTTGAAAACCTAGAGGAAAACTTGAAAGGAGAAACCCTGGTTGAACATTTGATTACAAATTTTGAGATTATGAATCAGTTCAAAATAGTGAATATTGGACTACCAGTCATGATGTAATATACTAGATATAAAATGTATGCATAACTGAAATAAAATGCTATTAATGGCAGAATAACAACAATATAACCAAAACATTCACCACAATAACACTGAAATGATATAAGAATAACAACAGAAATAACACTTTGAATCTAAAAGTAGTGTTCATGGGCCTCTTCGAGGGGGAAACCTCCAGTTGAGAAAATCTCTATTACAATAATATCCAAGCTAGGGTTCACATACCCTTGACTCCTATTTATACTAAAAAGAAGCATCTAGAGGAAGATCCTTCTAGAAGCGGAAGCTTATATTAGGTCTTCTTACATATGCCTTATTCTATTTTATTGAAAGGCCTTATTAATATTGACCTTTATTACATCTGAATATATTGTTCTACCTATGTGCGGGTTAGGA
>JZKD02S1962200.1:85392-101980 GCA_000966675.3 Picea glauca
AGGAGAAGTTCTTCTCCCTTCTCTCTTTAGGAACTCAGGCCACTGACCCCTCTGAAGGCAACATATAGGTTTACATCATTAATGATCATAGGGATGACAAAAATAATGTGTAACAGAAGTGAAGATAGGTGAACACTCCCGAAGCAAGAAATCACAAAGTGAATCTCGACCGTTGGTGATGGGAGAGATAAGGACCATCGATTATCCAGGGAGAGTTCAGAACTGTGGAAATCAGGAGAAGGGGAATGTGCTTATGCACAAACTCCTGAAACCCAAAGTTTCAAAGTGATAGGGTAGACATGGTGGGACCGGATGACGTCGCCTGGGGTGACATGGACCTTCGTAGGCGTACCACATGCCATCACCTTAGTCAGTGATAGTTTTACTATGTGGGCTCGGAGGATAGAGAAGTCAGAAGTTCAAAAGTCGTGATATTGGGAGGAAGCAAGCGTGAAAGCTTCCAGAACCCAAAGCTCCGAAGTCCTGACGTCCCGAAGCTCCAAAGTCTCGAAGCTTCATTGACATAATTTCCACAGCGAGTGTCATTTGTTGGATGTTAGCTAGATGTGGACCGTTGATCCACCCTACTTCATGAGTTTGTTAATTGAGAACTCCGAGAGTATGTGGTGATGTATTATGAAGACTTCAGAACCTGAATTCTTGATTAAGCACCTATTGATCTAGTGCTTGGTCACATCCTATGGTCACAGGGGTTGGGGCTAAGAGAAAAGGGATAAGTCCTAAATTTATCATAGAGCCGAGCAGAGCTCAGAAAATTCATGAAATATGAACGTTTTCTGTAATCGGATTTAGTTTATGAACTCTGTGGAATTTGTTAAGGAATGATGGCCTGACAAATTTCGGTTGTCTGGACATTGTGTTTGCAATGTTCAATGAGTGTCAGGACCGAACTGAATTGACACTGAGTGTAGAGAATGGAAGAGGCACAGATTGCTTCCAGTTCAAAGAAAGAAGTAAAAGGGATGGACGTCCACTTGGGAGTTGAAGGATCGAAATCCATTGGACATAGAGAAGAGATAGATAAGGAAGGGCGTATGATGAAAATCATTGAACGATTACAAAAAGAAGCCCAAACTCATCGAGAAGATAGTAGAAAGCTCATGAAATCTAAGGAAAAACTAGGAGAATTCAACTTAAAGTTGATGAATAGTCTGTAAAGAATCGAAAAGAAGTTGTATAAGGACAGTGATTCAAGCAAAACAGGGAGTCATGGAACCCCTAAGAGGAAAATAATATCTAGGAGTGTTAGAGGAATCATCGTCACTCCCCAAAACATTCCAATAAGACAACATACATTAGTTCAAGCCCATCTCCTACCAAAAAACATATGAGATCCAGAGTGGATGAACTGAAGGGAGAAATGAACAAGATAAAGCCTCCTAAGTTTGATGGAGAACACAAGAAGGAGGAAGATTCTGAAACATGGTTGCTCGACATGAGAAAATATTTCCAACTACATAATTATTCCTCTCATGTCGAAGGTAGGATTGCAATGTATCAACTGAAAGGAAAAGCATCCATGTGGTGGGATCAGCTTGTGCAGGTGCAACACATTAGAGAAAAAGATGTCACTTGGAAAGAATTCAAGAAGTATTTTGAAAAGAAATACTTGACTAAGAGATATTATGACCGAAAGATGAAATAGTTCTTTGAACTCAAGTTGGGAAGCATGACCATTGATGAATATGAATGAAAGTTCTTGGAGTTGTTGAAATATGTTCCATTCATCAAAGATGAAACTGTCAAGATTCAAAGGTATCTGAGTGGAATGCCACCTTCCATCGGTGAGAAGATCCAGTATGATGACCCTAAGACTATGGAAGAAACTATAAGGAGAGAAAAATGCTTGTATGAGTAGCAAAGAGAAAATTCCACTTTTTGGAAGACTTGGGATGACCAGAAGAAGTTTAAGAAAGAGCTGAGGCAGAAGGGAAACAAACCTCCCTTTTTCAAAAACATTCCTCAAGGACAACCATCATTTAGAGATCTGAGAATGGATGATGTAGGGGGACAAAGGCCAAGTCAAACACCCATTCAGTGTTGGGGTTGTCAGGGGAACCACAAGTACAGATATTGTCCCCACAAAAATGGAAAAGTGAGAGTTGTCCATAATGTTCAGCAAGTTGAAACAGTGGATGACATGGGCAGTAGAATACCAAGGATCTATGCATCCTTGGACAATAAGAAAGATGAGTTTCAATCACACATGATTGAAGTTGAAGGTATGATCAATAACCATGCATTTACTATTTTAATTGACTCAGGAGCTAGTCATAGTTATGTAGACCCTAGAATGGTGGAAAGTTTGCATTTACCAAGAAGCAAGAATGAGAAATCTTGGTTAGTGCAAATGGCTACTAGAGCCAAGAGAAAGGTTGTTGAGCTGGTTAAATCATGTTCAGTGGACATGAATGGACTGAGTACTAAGGCAGACCTGAATATCTTGCCTTTAGGTTCTTACGATTTACTAATTGGTATGGACTGGTTGGAACAGCACCACGCCATCTTAGATTTTCATAACAAGGCATTCACTTGCCTGGATGAGGAAGGAAATCAGAGGACAGTCCAACGAATTCCCAGAGTTGTTGTTGTCAAATAAATCTCATCAATGCAGCTGAAGAAGTGCTACAGGAAAGGCTGTCAATTATTTGCAGCCCAATTGGAGAAAGCACCTGAGGATAAGGTGTCCAAGATCAAATACCATGTGGTACTAAAGGAGTTTGGAGATGTGTTCCAGGAGGTACCAGAATTACCCCCAAATAGGGATATTGATTTCTCTATAAACCTGATGCCTGGAGCAGCTCTAGTGTCGAAAGCTCCTTACAGAATGAGTACACCAAAGCTGAAAGAATTGCCATTGCATCTTGAAGAGCTTCTAAAGAAGGGGTATATATGCCCAAGTGTGTCACCTTGGGGTTCCTTGGTCCTGTTCGTGAAGAAGAAGGATGGGACGTTGAGATTGTGCATAGATTTTAGATAACTAAACAAAGTGACTATTAAGAACAAGTATCCTCTGTCGTGGATCAATGATCTCTTTGACCAGTTGAAGGATGCTAAGATATTTTTGAAAATAGATCTTAGATCAGGATATCACCAGGTAAGAATACATGATGAAGACATCAGTAAGACCACCTTCAGAACAAGGTATGGTCATTATGAATTCACAGTGGTGCCTTTTGGTTTGTTAAATGCACCCGTTATTTTTATGTGTTTAATGAATGGTGTATTCAGGGACTATCTCGACAAGTTTGTCATAGTATTTTTGGATGACATCCTGGTGTATTCCAAGTCAAAAGAAGAGAATGAACAACATTTGAGGATGGTGTTGTGGGTGTTAAGAGAGCACCAACTTTATGTCAAGTTGATCAAATGCTCATTTTATCAAAAGTAGATCCATTACTAGGGGCATATCATTTCAAAGGATGGGATAACCGTAGATCCTAAGAATATTGAGGCCATTAGAGAATGGTCGGCACTGAAAAATGTGGCAGAAGTCAGATCCTTTATGGGACTAGCTGGCTATTACAGAAGGTTCATTGTAGGGTTCTCAAGGATAGCTTACCCTATCACTTCCTTACAGAGGAAGGAGAAGAAGTTTCAATGGACAAAAGAATGTGAGAGAAGCTCCCAGTGATTGAAGCAACTGTTAACTAGTGCTACAATCCTAAGGATTGTAGATCTGAATGAATATTTCGTAGTGTGCATAGATGCATGAAAAGAAGGACTGGGAGGAGTCCTCATCCATAAAGGATTTGTAATATGTTATGAATCCAGAAATTTGAAAGAGCATGAAAAAAACTGTGTCACTCATGATTTGGAGTTGGCGGCCATAGTGCACGCTCTAAAGAAATGGAGGCATTACCTCATGGGAAGGAAATTTGAGATGAGGACAAACCATAACAGTCTGAAGTATTTGTTTGATCAGCCAACCTTGAATTCTAGGCAAAGTAGGTGGTTGGAGTTTCATTGTGAATATGACTTTGATATCAAGCATAGAAAATAAAAAGAGAACAAAGTGGCTGATGCGCTCAACAGGAGAGTGCATGAACTACATGCTACAACCATTAGCATGTACCAAACTGATATTAAAAGCAGAATTTTGGAAGCTGCAAATGCAGATTTGTAGTACCAGGAATTGGTAGCAAAGCTACAAGAAGGTAAGTTGCTACAGAGAGTGGGAGGTTATAAGTTAGAAGCTGATGGAACATTCCTGTACAAAAACAGAGTTTAAGTGCCTAATGTCTAGGAATTGAAACTTATAATTTTGAAATAAATGAATAATGTGCCTTATGTTGGGCACCCTAGATATCATAAAACTGTGGCAGCAGTCAAGCGCCAATACTTTTGGCTAGGTATGAAGAAAGAAATAGCAGAATACATAGCTAGATGTATGGAATGCCAGAAGGTCAAAGATGAGCATAGGCACCCAGCAGGGTTGCTACAACCTTTACCCATTCCTGAGTGGAAGTGGGAAGTGGTGACAATGGATTTCATCACAGGATTTCCCAGGACCGACAAACAACATGATTCAATCATGGTGGTGGTGGACAAGCTTACGAAATATGCCCATTTTATTCCACTAAAGACTAATCACAAGGAAACCAATGTTTTCGATACCTTTATGAGGGAAGTGGCATGATTGTGTGGTGTTCCCAAGAAAATTGTGTCCGACAGAGACCCGAAATTCACCTCAAAATTCTAGAAAGGGATATTCAAAGGGTTCGGAAAGAATCTGAATTTCAGCATAGCCTATCATCCTGAGTTGGATGGGCAGACAGAGCGTGTGAATCAAGTGATAGAAGATATGATAAGGATGTATGTGATAGACACACCATCTAAATTGGAATACTACCTACACTTGGTAGAATTCACCTACAAAAATGGGTATCAAGCATCATTGAAGATGAGCCCATTTGAGCCAAGTAAGATGGGATAACCCAGTTGATAGAGCAGTAGTTGGGCCAGAGTTTCTCAAGGAAATGGAAGAGCAAATGTTGAAGATTAAGAAGAATTTGAAAGCTTCCCAAGACAGGCATAAGAGTTATGTTGATAAGAATATAACTCATAGAGAGTTTAAAGTGGGTGATCATGTGTTCCTGAAATTGAAATCCAATAGAAGTTCCCTGAGGCTGGGAAACTGCTCCAAGATGGTGGCCAGATATTGTGGGCCATTTGAAATCCTAGAAAGGATTGGACCAGTTGCATATATGCTTGAATTACCTTCATCCATGACTATACATAATGTGTTTCATGTTTCATTGCTTAAGAAATACATACCTAATGCTAATCATGTTATTGATTGGAATGTGATTCAGGTGGAGCAAGAAGGCATCTTGCAAGTGCATTCGGTGCGCATATTGGACCGGAAGAGAAAACAACTCCGGAATCAATCCATAGGGCTTGTAAAGGTCCAGTGGACCTGGTACGGTCCTGAGGATGTGACATGGGAGCATGAAGATGTTATGCAGACATAATATCCACATCTTTTTGAAGATTTTGGAAATCTTGTTGATACTATGTAAAGAGTTTCATCGAGGACAGTGCAAAAATAAGGGGAGGGGATTGTAGTATCCCCAAGGACAAGCCCCTATTGTAATTATGAATTTGTAAACATGACTTGTAGGCTCGTGAGCCGAGTGTTGATAATTTGGTGGGCTTGTGTGTTTATTAGGTCGGAGGGCCTAAGTGTTAAAGGCCAGGAGCATGTTTTGTATATGTAATTATGCAAAATCATTAATAAAATATAAACATCGTTGCGTGCAGACCGACCATGAAGAAAGAGTGATGGGGGAAAAAGCTTCCACAGGGTGGGTAAGGGAGGAGGCTAAGTGTTCGGGCCTAGGGGCTAAGCATAGGGGATTAAGTCCTTGAGAATAATAATTTATTATTATTCCAAAGCTGTGTGAAAGAAATGTTTTTATCCAAAGTCCTGGGAGAGGCAATGTGTACAAAAGGGAACACATGCAGCTACAGGAAGACAAGTGTCGACCTGGGTACATGCAGTTAAAAGCTAAAGCGTCAGCTATGTTGGGGGTTCTCAGGTCATTCTTCCAACCTCCGCATGGGTTCACTACCCATTTTTCTTCCATCCTCAGCCTGAATTCGTGGGGAATCTCCATCTGAACCCATTTTACGTTTGTGTCTGCCTCTGCATAACCTTGCACATCTGAGAAACTAGTGGGAAGGGAGAAGTTGACCTGTGTGTCCTGTGAACATAGGTTTATCCACACTACAAATCCGAGTTTGTGCTTAACCATTTGGGTTGATGTCCTATGTGTCACATGAGTTGTGTTGTGTTTTAGTGGGACTGTTGTCATTTTTGGATGTCCATACCCAATTTCCTGTTGTTACTGTCACCTGTGAGTTAACCGAATGTTGTTGTTTTTGCTGTCATCCTTACCTTGTGGGAATTGAGTTGTAACTGGTTGAAGAAGTGGGTTGTCAGGCCCGTGGTTGAAGAGGAAGGTTGTCAGGCCTGTGAGCATCTCTCTCCAGGTGAGAGAGTTTGTTGGGAAGTGGTTTTCTCCCAGAGAGAGTCCAACACCAACTACGGAGCTCTGAGAATTCTCGATCTGGCCTGTTGTCGAGACTCTGAGAGGGAGGTGAAGCAGCCGATGGACTATGTGACAGTGAAGGTGTATACTCCCGGGTGGAAAAGGCATGTGGGGAATGATATTTCATAAGTAGTGGGCGTAAGAAGGATCTTGGAGAGTATCCTTTCGATTTCACTATGCAGTGTTCCTGTAACCTCAGCCTAGTCTAGGATTCCCTTGCCCGGGGTGGAGCTTGGCCACATCTCGGGGGTGACCCACTGCTGAGCGTGATGAGAAACGTGGTCTAAGGCTAGGAATTTCATGGAAGGTCTACACGTAGTTGGTCGACTTACTCAAGTTTCAAAGATAAGTATCATTTATGTGCTTAATTCCTATATGTTTATGCATGTATGTGATCTTGTATGTTTTCATGTATTCTGTTGCATGTATGAATTGTTGTTAATTCTATTTAAGTCTATATGATGGAAGTAAATATATGTTAAATGTGTTAATTTTATTTAATACATATTATATATAAGTGTATATTCCGTAGTAGTGGCATTTCCCTGCCTATTGGTGGTCGAGGATGTTACACCTACACTATAGGGAATTATCTATTCTGAGGGATATTGTTACAGGTCTTCCAAATTTTAGTATTGAGCAACAGGGAGTGTGCAGAGGGAGTGCACTTGGAAAGAATGTCAGGGCTTGTTTTTCAAGCATCAAGAGTGGGTCCAAGGGAATCTTGGATCTTATCCATTCATATGCGAGTGGGCCAATGTCAGTAGCATCATTACAGGGATCATCATACTATGTGATGTTTATTAATTATTTTTCTAGGAAAACCTGGATCTTATTTATGAAGACTGAGGATGAGGTCTTTAGTCAGTTCAAAGATTTCAAGGCTCAGGTAGGGAACTAGACATGGATGAAAATTAAGGTCTTAAGGTCATATAATGGGTGAGACTACACCTCTAATGACTTCAAGGATTTATGAAAGGATGTAGGGATCAAGAGGGAGTTGGAAGTCTCATACAACGCTCAATGGAATGGGGTTGCGGAGAGGAAGAACCAGTCCATCATTGGTTCTACCAAGAATATGATACATGATCAAGATTTTCCTATGTTTTTATGGGCAAAGGCTTGTAATACAATGATGTATGTGTAGAACAATATTCCTCGTAGGATATTCGGGTACAAGACTCTGGAGGGGGCATTCTCAGGGGTGAAGCTAGAGATAGGAAATTTGAGGATATTTGGTTGTCCAGTTTACATCCATATGCTAGTGGAGACGATGATGAAGCTGGAGCCTTCAGGAAAGAAGGGTATATTTGTGTGGTACAGTGAGACCTCAAAGGCTTACAAGATCTTTATTCCAATGCATAGGAAGATAGGTGTGAGCATATATGTGAAGTTAGAGGAGAAATTAACATCTATGAGTACTCATGAGTCATCATCAGAGACATAGGACAAGGAGTAGCAGGCTCTGAAGGATGAGAAGAAGACAGTAGTTTAGACTTTGGGTGGAGAGGGGGATTTATCCCCTTCCAGCCCTGTCAGGAGAACCATATGGATAGTATAAACATTGAGGGATGTTGGTAAGGATCCTAAGAGTGTGGTCAGAGAGAGCAGGACCACGAAGAAGTTTTCAAACTATATGGAACTTATGAGTAGCATAGTTAATGTTGAGCCTTCCAGTTTTGAGGAAGCATCAGATCAACATGTATGGTAGGATGTCATGGTAGATGAGTATACCTCTATTATGAGTAATGATTTTTGGGACATAGTAACAAGACTAGAGGGGAAGTTAGTTATGAATTCCAGGTGGCTCTACAAGATCAATGATGCTGCAAATGGTAGCATAAAGAATTTCAAGGCAAGGTTTTTTCTGAGAGGTTTCTCCTAAAAAGAGGGAGTAGACTATGATGAGACATTTGCTCCAGTCGCCAAGTATGCTTCTATTTGAGATGCTAATTCTATTGCTTCATTTATGAAGTGGAGGATACATCAGATGGATGTGAAAACAACATTATTCAATAGGATCATTGAGGAGGAAGTATACATAGAGAAACCTTAGGGATTTGAGGTACATGGTAGGGAGTCTCATGTGTGTAGGCTTAAGAAATCCTTGTACAAACTCAAATAGGCACCCAAGGTGTGGTATTCCAGGATTGATTGATACTTGTAAAGTATGGGCTTTACCAAGAGTGAGGCAGATCCTAACTTGTACTTCATACTTGTTGGAGAGGATCCTCTCATATTGGTTCTATACATTGATGATTTATTTCTCATGGGTGTTATAGCACAAAATTCCACACTTATGCTTTTGTGCCATGGACTAACCCTTTCCCAATGCTTGCTAGAATTTTACCTAAAAGTCACCTCCAAAATCATCTAAAAAACATGCTTTAAGAGCATATCCGTGGTTTTCCCTAGTGCAACACGCGAACATCTGTGTCTTCCCTCACTGCAACCCACAGATGCCCTCATTTTTGGTGAAAAATAAAATAATCATTAAGAGATAAGGAGAGGACAAGTCTATTAGTGAAAAGTTATGCTGCCAACATCAAGCAATCCTCCTTCCCCTATTTTCTCTGAGCAACATCCCCTTTAATCTAGAAATTCCTTTTCTAGAGCTTCTTTCTCCTATTATATGACTATATGGTGTATCCTTATCCCTATCTGAGTCATTGAGAGAAGTATTTATCGGTTGATTTGATGCTTGAAGATTCCTGGAGGAACCTAGATAGTTGGCTTCAAGACAGTGCCTCAGCTGGGACAAGGTTGTAACTTACCTTTTCCAATTACTGGTAATAATGAGCTTGTTTTCCCCCAAATTTCTCTTCATTGTACATTTATCTATATTCTTACTTTGCATATGACATATTATATGCACATGTTTATAATTGTATAACTACTTTTTTCGCATCCCTAGTTTTGTATCTATCTTACAGGTTAAGTCCAACAAAATATTAGGATCTCTTCGACGAATTGGAGTAGGGACCGACATCAAATGGGAGAATAAGGTGCACCTTATTTTCTCCTCTCTATCCATAACTTTTCCTAAATAAAGTAGTTATTTTCTTTGATTTTTGTGTGTTTGTCACTGTGGGGAGACATTTATCTCTTTCACGTGTTCTTTCTTTTGCTGTGATTATGACCCACGATCACAGGGGAAAAATCCCTTAATCAACAGGTGTAGAAGAGCTTATTGTGGGGTGAAAAGAATATTTGGCTAGTTAGTTAGAGATGGACACTGGCTTGATGCATTATTTCTTGGGGTTAGAGGTATGGTAGGTATTGGGAGAGATCTTCCTTAGAAAAGGGAAGTATGTAGTAGAGATCTGTTGACAAGCGTAAATGACACACCATCAACTAGAAGGTTAGATCCGAACCCGGGTTGTCTAATTAACCCAAGCCGTTTGGTATGATCTGACCCGATGTGTTTAATGGCTCCATTAGCCAACTAAAGTCCTAAAAACAATAAAATAAATAAACTGATCTAAAGCTATGATTCTAACAAATAATATAGTACTTATTAATGTTTATTAAAAAGAAACGTGAATATACAAATTATTATAAATAATATATATAGTTTACAAGGTTTACTTGAAATCTTGCGAAAATGAATGTTCATAATAATGTTTTAAAATAAGATAAAGTAAGAACAAAGATCTTTTTGTTTTTTTTTAATGCTTAAAGATTTTAAACTAATAAATACTAAGCGAATACAATTGAAACAATGACACAGAAACAATCAAAGCTAATTAATGAAATCATTGTCTCATTCATATATAAACAAATCTAAATAAAAGAAAGCAATGCATCTACTAACCTCTCACTGATCAACAGTACTAAGCTAAATTCATCTCTCTATATTTGTATGAGCTTCTCTTAACCCGTGTCAAGTGTAAACCTATGACAAAAGAAAGAATAATACTTCCTGAAGAAATTCAAGAAAGTGTTTCATATTCGGGAGCGAGTTTATAATGACAAAAAGACAAATAATTATATATCTGTGACCTTGAAATGTACAATAACTAGAAATGAAAGAAATTACAATTCTCAAGAATGGTGTTACCAGCTATCTAGCATCAAATGTAAACTCAAAATACTTGAATAGATGATCAGTCATAGATATAAACTAAACCAAAACATAATGAACAACATAAATAAAAACATGATATAAAATATTATGTGCAGAACTGACTAAAGCTAATTCGACATGGATAACATTTCACATCAAGAAATTCCATGAGAATATAATGAAAAAACACTACAAAGTCTACACAGGATGAAAGCCAAAGAGTAAACTTCTTTCTCATATAGTTTCAACAAAATCTGTCCAGCATATGGTTCAGGAAGAACTTTTGGGATAATAGACTCTTAAATATTGAAAAAAATTAATAAATAAATGATAACAATTAACCATGTATTGATAAAACAGACTAAAGCTAATTTAAATCAATGCATAAACAATTATTCAAAGAATATGAAGATATTATAATGAAAATAAAACCATTTTACTCACAGGACAAAGGCCATTAAGCAACCTGGAATTCCATATTCTTCTTTGAAAATACTTGTCCATTTTCCCAAAGATTCCAACCATCCGTTACTCCATTTGAAAAGAAAAAGTTTACAAAAGAAATAATATACAAAAGAGAAAGAATAAAAATCCTCCTCTCAATTTCTTTGGATCTTCTTGGCTTTGAACTTTCTCATATATTTATACAATGAATGAACAATCTAGGCGTCACTAATAATTTCCGCCACCTGAAATTTGTCTCATAAAGAGACACAAATATCTCTCAAATCATGCATTTGTTTGGGAAAAATCCTGTGTGTAAGCTAAATGGGTCGATTTGGAGACGGGTTTTCAACCATTTCTTCAAATTCCTTACAGTTTGGCTGAAACAAGTCCCGCAAAATTGTTTGTCTATTCTTGAACACATTTCCAAATCTTATCTGTTGTTGTTCACAATTTATTTGCAGCAATCCAATATTATTTTTGGATCAATTATCTTGAATGTATTTAGATAATAAAATCAAGCCATGATTAGATCCATACCAAATAACTGATAATATAAACCTGTGAAACACAAAGAAACCTAAATTAATAACCTAAAAATTGTGAATAAAACAAAATATAGAACAATAAAATAAAAAATGAATTTAAACTAACTATAAGTTCTAAACAAACATTCTTTATATTTTCCTTTAAAATATGATCTTAAAATTATAGAAGCTTCAAGTTGATGGAGAGGAGAAAAATGTTAATTTTGTGTTTTCACAAAATTAAACAAATTATAGATAATTCTTTTTTATTATTATTTTATTTTTATTTTGAAATGAGATGCAAACTAACAAAATAATTTAATTAATTAAACCTACCAAATGATTTTGTGTAAATGATTGTTAATGAGCAAAAGACGAAAACATAATCATAATTTAAATGAAAGTAATAGTTGATAAAGATTAAGGTTTTCGTTTAAATTAAGATTTCTATGTTCGTCTCTCCCTCATTCAAATTTGATCAAATGTGAACAAATGTCATAGAAAAGATGTGTCGTAATAAAAACTCCCAAATTATGAAGCTCGTCCATCAACATTAAAACTTTGTAGAAAGAAAAATGAAATGGCATTTAAATTTCATGAAATTCAAACCAAACAAAAGAAAAGAATATAAAATCAAACCAACCTCGAAACAAACAAAACCAATACCAATCCAATCAAGTCAAAGGGAAAGAAACGAAGAATCCAAGTAGAATTTCGAGGGACCCTAGATTTTGATTAAAGAAAAAGAGGGGGGTTGTTGGGGCCCAACAAGATCCTGAGGAGATTTAGGATGGAGGACTGTAAACCGATGCCTACAAATATGATTACCAATCTGAAGAAGATTGACATTTCATATTCATAGTTGGTGGATCCCAAGATATACATGCAACTGGTAGGGTCCTTAATGTATTTGGTCAACACTAGACCAAATATTTGTTTTTATATGAACACCTTGAGTCAGTTCATGGTAGATCCAAGGTAGGTGCATTAGATTTCAATAAAGCATGTTCTCAGGTACTTGAGAGATACAATGGAGTATGGATTGAGATATCTTGGAGGCAATGGAGTAGAGTTATAGAGATATACAAACTCAGATTGGGTAGGCAGTGAAGTAGACATAAAGAGAACCCCAGGGTGTTGCTTCAGCTTGGGATCAACAATAATTACTTGGTTCAACAGAAAATAGACTTATGTGGCACTCAGTTCAATAGAGGTAGAGTATGTGGCAAGGAGTAAGGATATATGTGAAGCCATTTGGATTCACAAATTGCTTACAGGTTTATTTGGTCAGGAATTGGAGCCTACAGTGATATACTATGATAATCAAAGTTGTATCAAACTCTCTGAGAATCTAGTATTACATGATAGGTCCAAGCATATTGAGATCAGATATCACTTCATTTGGGATAAGATCCAGAAAGGAGTAATGAAGCTTCCGTATATTTCCACAGATGAGTCAGTTGCATATATTTTGACCAAGCCCTTGGAGAAAGAGAAGTTTGTATTCTTCAGGGACGGACTTGGAGTGGTGCATAATACCTTCCTCACTAAGAGGGAGTGTTTATGCTAGTGGTATCATCAGACAAGTATTTCCTCACAGGTCTATGTGTCTATACATGTGGAAATCGTCCAAAGCCTTCTACTCTTGAATTTACTTTAGTTAAAAGAATTATTAAAGAAAATTGCTTTTATCAATTAATTATGTAATTAGTTAATTGAGTTATTTATGAGACATTCTAAAAGTACTTAGCATGCAACATGTAATCTAAATCTAAAAGTGAGTGTGAGAAGTAATCTCAACCATAGATCAGTTTTGAGATTAGAAATAGATTGTAACTCATGATTATAAAATCAAGGCCAGGGTGGCAGAGAAATACACTTGATAGGTGTTGAGGAAGTCACCACAAAATATTGGATCATGAAGGAATATGGTTCAATATCTTGGATAGGTGAAGAAGGACCTTCATCTAGAGATCATACAATTCAAGGAGAAGAGAGAACAGAGGCATACACAAGTGGGTTTCGACAGAAGGAATCCACAAGAGTGTTTTGGAGTGTATAGAGCTTTTCGTACAAGTTTTTTGTACACATATGCGGGTCACAGTTGAGACCGTCGTGGAAATTCGTGGATCACAGTGAGTTAGTTGGTGGATATCCACGGTTCAAGGAAGAGACAATTGTGGATTCCTAGAAAAGTATGACACAATTGATTGTACAATAGGTTATCCCTTGCCAGGTTAGTCTGCAGTTGTGTTTCTCTCAGTGGGCCATTTCCCTATTATTGGAGCCCTGATTTTAGCATAATAAATCATTCTCAACAATAGTTTTCCCTCCTGGGTTTTTCCATGGGTATTTACCCAAAAAATTTGGTGTTCATGTGTGCTTGATTTGGTTTCCTAGTTTATGCTTCCATTGCATGCTATTGAGTTGAATATTTTAGTAGTGTATTTTTGTTTTGTGAGTTGTTAATCTGATTGTAGTAAGGAAATCACTAGATAACAAAATCCCTAGGTGTTGGAGTAAGAATTTCTACATTCCCGACATAGAGCGATATGACAACTAATGTTCTCGGTGGTCTTAACATCTACATTGATCTGTGGCTTAGCACATGATTGGTCCATGATATTTATTTAAAGATTATGTAGGGTCATTTGTTGATGATTGACTATGAGAAACTCTCTTGTAATATTTTTCTTTTGCATTAATAAATTGCCTCAAGTGGACACATTGGTTGGGGTCATGGATGTTTCCCCACATGGGTTTTACCACATAAAAACATCAGTGTATTGATATTTGATCTATTTGTGTGAGTGGTTACTGAAGGTGTTCATCCTATATTGGAATACTCGTGTTTTCGAATAGTTCCCGAGGAGGAAGGGCTAGTAGAGAGGTTGTTTGGGATAGTTGTGCCAAGCAAGATAGAACCAAGCAAGGTTGAACCCAGAAACGATGCACCCAAAGGTGTGTTATGAGGCTCAACCGGTGATGTGGTAAAACCAAGAAAATCTCCTAACGCTGGTGGGATGCTTATAAAGAATCTGGAATGTTGGGAATTTTGTGGGTCCCCTATGATTCTGGGCTAGCAAAAAGTGTGTTAGTTCAGGTGAGGAGAAAGGATAGATAACAAGTGCTTTTGTAAACAAGTATGAAATACAGCCTACTTTACTAATAATATGAATAGTTGCATATGGTTAGTAATGAATGATCATAACACATATATATCAATTGTAAAGTAAAAATGTCGATTGGGTAGGTTAGGGTATTATCCACATAGGGAATAATGAAACAAAATGCACGTGTCTTATAGACCTATCATCCTTCCACTCAATGTAATTGGACCTTCCAATATATGTCAACAATGGTTCCTTAAGGCATCATAAGAGATATAGTGAAGGTATGAAATATTAGTTATAATGTAGGACAGAGGGGGCATATCCCAAAAGAGTTGACGATATTTCCCAATAACCATACAAAATTTGACCTAGATGCAGTTACAACCCACAACCGCCACCTGTGTAGAAATCCTAATTGTTGTCCATTAAGTTACCTTGTTCAAGTGCAGCATGGGACTCTTGGCCTCAAAAAGTGGTCACAGGCTAGGTAAGCTCACAAGAGCCGAGTGGTTCAAGAAGGCATGTGCAGAACAATCGAATGTTGGCACTTTCTCCTTCACGAGTGTCTCTCTAACTTATGGCTTTAAAACATTTGAATGAAAGGATTTGAAGTACCCTAAGTAGTCAACCACTAAGGTTTGAATGAAAATGAGATAATGAGGGTTATTTGGATACCTACCCCCGAGATCCTAACCTATAATGAAAGTTGTTTTGTGGTCTTCTGTGGAGAAATTTTAGTGGGTTATTATGGTTTTTTTTTTTTGGTGAACAAGTCAGTGATATTGGGGTCATGGAACAACATCATTTGTTTAAGGGTGTGTTTGGAAGGTTCTATAGAACACTTAAGTCTTTTCGATCCTTGCCGGTCGCTTATGAGCATAGAGAAGAGAGCATACTTTGATGCAAGTGGTTTTTTAGAGACCTTTAGATGTGTGAAAAGTGCTTTTGTGCGCAACAATCTCTTAGTATTTTATGTATAATATTGAAGCATATGGACATCATTGGGTCCTTTACTCATCTTTTTATTAACTACTAAGTTTTGAACAATCCTTGTGTAATACAAAAATTGCACCTATTTTGTAAGATATGTGAACATGTATGGGTGCTTACTAATATTTTAACTTACTAAGTGTTTTCTTTGCTAAAAAATGAAACTATCCTAATTGTTTGATGATGTGGACATGTATGGATCCTTTCAAAATAGCTTTTAAACTTGTCTAAGCGTTTTTCTTGATAAAAATGAAGCTATCCTAGTTGTGATAATGTGGACATGTATGGGTCCTTTATAAATCCTTTGGTTCCTTCTTGGAAAATAAAAACTACGAGGTGCCCAAGGGGCTTTGGCCTCACCTAAATTTGCTTGTGTGATTGTAGAAAAGAAAGAAGACTTAAAGATAAGATATGAACTTTTAGGGGCTGCTTACTAATCTCTTTAAGTTAATTTTTTATGTTTGATTGATCGAAGGGAGATGGAAGAATGACTTACACAACCTATCCTAGTTCATTGAGGTTAGTCCAATGAGTGCAAGGTGAAGAGCATACTAGGATGTGAGTAAGAGGTTTCCTAGCCCCATAAATGAATTGATTTTCTTAATATAGATCTAACTAAGAATTCTAATGCTTTCAATTAGCCATCCATGTTGCAAATATAAAAAGAGACATGATTATTTTTACTTTACTTAGTGTGTGAGCTAATATACTTATGTAATAGAGATAGAAAACATGCAAAAAATGCTCTGCTAGGGTTTTGTTGATACTGAGAGGGGGGTGAATCAGTATCAAATACAATTTAAAAACCTTTTTCAACTTATACTTAAACCATTCAATTATATCCAATGAGAAATGAACAATAGTATAAGAGTT
>JZKD02S1962200.1:160149-174648 GCA_000966675.3 Picea glauca
ATATTCCATAAAACATAAATTAATGGGTCTTTTTGAATCTATTTTGTTTTGGGGTTTTTAAGTTTTAGCTGAAACCTCCCAAACCCCACTATGAGTAAAAATATACCTAAGCCAATTACATGGAAAACCATTACTTTTACAAAACTCATGTTATATCTATAATAAAAAGGTTTTTAGGTTTTAGTTGAAACCTCCTAAAACCCACTATGAGAAAAGAAAAAAAATTATACTAAGCGAATTATTTTTACAAAACTCATGTTAAATCTATACTAAAAAGGAAGAGCATTTTATGGCTAATGTAGCTCCAGTGAAGTGAATTGAATCACCATTCAAATATTATTTGGGGTTCACAAAGATGATAAGATTTTATGTTGTAATTTTGTTTAAATTCATTAAGGATATGCTTGTTATCTTTTTAAGTTTTTCATAAAATATATAATTATTTATTTTATTGTTTTTTAAGAAATTTTAGATTAGTGATATTTTATTATTTTTCATAAAATATATAATTATTCATTTTAACATTTTTTAAAGAAATTTTAGATTGGTAATTTTAAAATAAAATAATATGAAAAATGGAGAAAACAATTTTAACTTACAAATAAAAAATAAAACATCATTTCTATTGTTATTTTCAATAATTGCATCAACATAACTAAAAAAAATAAGTAGTATAAGAGAACAAATAGATAATACATCAACATAATAAACAAAAAATAAGTAATATAAAAAATAAAAATAAAATAGATATTACTAGATAATTAAAAATATTTTTTCATCTAAAATCAATCTATCACTATTAAAAAATAAATTTAATTAACAAATACATTAAAAACATCAACATATCTTATATATTAAAGATATCAACACATATCATATAACATAAATTTAATTACCTATCATATAATAAAATATCAACACATACTATATAATAGAAATTTAATTACATGATGAAAAATGTATATATTAAGATGATCTTTACCACCATCCTAATAAAAAAAACTCACCTCTCACTATCCTAATAAAAAGGTAATAAAAGGGTCATCATTGTAGTATAATGTTGTGTCAACATCCATGTAAATATCAATCTACTTACACCTCAATAAATCATAATTTAAATTCAAAAATTTTATAAATACTTACATGCTTAAAGTCATAGGAAGAGAAGTTTCATTCATAAATTTATGTAAATATTAATTTACTTATACCTCAATGAATCATAATTTATTTTTTCTACATACTTATCATAGGAAGAGAAGTTTTGTTCATAAAATTTATGAAAATAAATTTAGATAAAGTTGACTTCGAATTGATTCACTTACAATATATCAACTTCTTATATTATTTTCTCATATATTTAAAAGAACATATTATAATATTGATCTAGGTGGATATTGGTGTTCACCCACCTTTTCCAATTGGCTCAAAACAAATTTCTGGCAATTTTGGTAATTTATTATTTTTAGTAGTTTTTAACTTCCGGGGTCATTTTGAGGGCCTAAATGAAGGTTTTTTGGGATAGAGTTTCCCAATGATAGTTAAAGGCTCTAATTGCGCCCCCTAAATGAATATTCTTGAAGATACCTTTCCAACAAGCTATCATGCATCCCAAACGGAGATCGTATGTCAAAGTTACGCCCCCAGGAAGTTGATACATCAAACTACCCAAAACGGAGTCCACAAAATTGTTAGCTTTTCATCTTCCAGGGTTAGGGTTTTGGATTTTCTTTATGATAAAAAGGCATTTGGAGCCTCATTGTAAAATCATCCATTTGGAGCTTATCTCTGCTCAGAGATAAGTTCCCACCATTCTAGCGAGTCTTTCACTCTGTATTTTTATAGTCTTTGTACATTTTCGCTCATTAATAGAAAATTGTGTATTTAAGCATAGAGGGGATTCCGCAGTGAAACATATTAAATATCATTTTCGGGATTAACTGCGTAGTTTAAGTCATTAATATATGACCCATATCCATGAGTATTAATCGCAACTGACCAATAATTGGTCAGTTGTGACTAATACTCATGGATATGGGTCATAGATTAATGACTTACACTACGCAGTTAATCCCGAAAATGATATCTAAATTGTGTATTATTGTATCTCTGTGTTTATGGTTGCAGCTCTGATACATTTCTATTATATTATTTGATATATCTTTGTACATTGCTTTATTATATCTCGGCTCTCATTTCGTGCCAAAAATAATCTGAATCAAATATATAATAAAATAAAAATTACATTGTTTTACATAAAAAGATACCATTATAAAATTTACATGAAGCAAGCTTAGAAGAGGTGAATTGTTTAGATATCAACAAATAAATTTCATTATGTAAACTTGATTTAAAAATAATAAAAAATATTAAAAAAATTATTGAAATAACCCTTATTACTATCTGATGCAGGAGCATTGTCGGCAAACACACGCAGCAGGAAAGCTCAACACTCGGGAACCATTTAAGAATCTCAAATGTGGGGGGTTACTGTGGATATTTTGGGGAGCTGGCAAATAACAGAGGAAGATCAAATGCTTGGAGGGGGAATGATCATGAGAGATCAGAGAGTTTCACTCTGAGTCTTGAATGTGACTGAACTTAGGTAGAAGTTAGAGTTTTTTTTCGTTTTTCGAGTAGACGAGTAGTCTGGGGGAACCCTAAGGACCCTCTGAGATAAATAGAGGTTTTTTATGCCCAAATGAGGATGCTGCGAGTTAGTAGGATTTTGTTGAATTGTGAGTTATTGTTTTGATATTAGTTGTAGCCATTTACTTTTCAATGAATATGATAGAGGAAAATTGACTCAAATGCATAGCATTGTTACTGTTTGTAATTCTCTGTTATTGTGTTTTCATAAATGAATGAATTTCGTTATGAATGGATGAAACTGTGAATGTTAGTATAAGTTTCAATTGTTTCTCTTCTATTGAGTGAGTGCAAGGTGTGCACACAGAATGCAAGGAGTGCATGATGGGATCTGTTTCGATTCCAAAGCTTAGAAGAGAAGCTCAAAACTTTCCCTTTGCAAGGAGTGCAAAGCGACTGCTGCAAGGTGTACACAGTCACCCTCAAGAATCAAGTCTTGCGTAAGAATCTTCTGCAAGGAGTGCACAGATTTGGAATTCGGCTAAGTGTCGAAGGGACTCCATAAGATTCAAATCCGTGAAATGAGAAATCCCAACTTTATCACAGTCATTGATCTAAGGAAAGATCTGGACCGTCGATCTAGAACCATCGCTATATTGGGTATCAGGAAAACGGAGGTAAGGAGAATCCCAAAGTCGCGAAACACAAAATCCCGACTAGATCACAGTCGTTGATCAAAGAAAAGAGTTGGATCTTCAATCTAGTACCATCGTTATTTCGAGTATCGGGAGAACGGAGGTAAGGAGGCTCCCAAAGTCACGAATCATGAAATCCAGACTTAATTACAGTCGTTGATCAAAGGAAATACTTGGACCATCGATCTAGTGCCATCACGATTTCGGATTTCTGGAGAATGAAGGTAAGGGGACTCCCAAAGCCGCGAAATGTGAAATCGTGACTTTATCGCAACCGTCGATCGAAGAGAGTCGTGAGCCTTCGATCTGGCGCTCGCAAATATCGAGAAATCGGGGATTGAGAGAACATAGGTGAACCAACCTCCAAAGTCAAAAAACATGAAATCGCGACTTGATCGTAGTCGTCGATTGAGGGAAGATCATGGACCGTAGATCTAATCATATCGGGAATTCCCGATATGCGAAATCCCGACGCTCTTGAGAGTTGAGCTCGAGGTCATGACAGGAGGTCACATTGAGAGAAGATAAGGGGGGGGCTAGTACACGTTAGGCTCTTGTCGAGGTTTCGGAGGTCGGGAGAGCTGGGGTGACTCACCTCTAAAGACCCGACATGCGAAATCATGAAACGCCTTTTGGATGAGGCTCGTGGTCACACCCCGTGGTCGCATGAGAGAAACTTGCACCTGGTGCTTGTTCGAACAATGGAGTTTTGTGAGAAGGACCTGTGGATAATTCTTGAATATTCCAACAGAGAATCGAAGAGTTGTTCCAGCTCGAATATTAAGAAGATCCAGATACCAGGAGGTCAAGAGACCCTGCTGAGGTAGGGGCACTACATCAAGTGGTATCATAGCTGATTTTCGTCTGTAGATTTCAGGCGAAGGAGATAAAGGAGACGAAAGAACTTGAAGCTACACTCTATGTGTGAGAGACAGTTGACACAATTCCACCGAGGAGACGAATGGAACAACCTTTAACCAATCGGGTTGTAGAAAGAGAGATGCAAGAACTTCATGCAAGATTGGAGGTGATGGAGGCAGCGCAGAGGAGAGCACCTAATGCTAGAGACATCAACGATGCAGAGAGCGAAGAAGTAGAAGTCGAAGAAGCTGCAGGAGAGAATGTTGTCGAAGAGCGGTTGTTAGATTGGGAGCTAGAGCCAAGATAGAGGTCCCAATGTACGAAGGTAATTTGGATGTTGAAGAGTTGTTAGATTGGGTAAGAGCCATGGACAAATATTTTGACTATGAAGATGTTGATGAGGAAAAAAGGGTGAGACATGCTGATACCAGAATCAAAAGACATGAAACACTATGGTGGGATGAACTACAGGTTGAGAGGTTGGAAAACATAAGATAAAGAATTGGGACAGAATGGTAGCCAAGCTGAAGGAAAAATTGATGCCCAAATATTACCAGATCAATCTATTCAAGAAATTGAAGAACTCGAGACAGAAGGGTATGACAGTTAAAGAATACAGAGAGGAGTTCTATAAGATGAACACCAGAACTGGACAAAGAGAGAAGGATGAAGAAAAAGTTGTCAGGTATATAAATGGCATGAGGTATGAAATCCAGGATGATATCAGCATGATGTTAGTAAGGACAGTGGAGGATGCTTATCATTTTGCACTGAAGGCGGAGGATAAGTTGGCCAGAAAACAAAACCAGGGAGGCAAAGGTAGAAGCCCAGTTTCAAAGAAAGGAAAGGGAGTTTCCCAAGACAAGGCACAAAAATCCAAATATGAGACTGAGAAACCACATAGTCACTTGAAAAGAGGAGGAAGTTCCCGAGGAAGACAAGATGGTGGAAGAAGTTCTTCTAGAGGAAGAGGAGGAGAAGTGGGATGTTACACCTGTGGAAAGGTAGGACATAAGTCTTGGGAATATCTCAAGAGAAAGTAAGAAGGATAAGGTGAAACTCACATTTCGGAAGCACAGAGAAGAAATGTTGAAGCAGAAGGAGCAGAGGATGCAACATCCCTGATGTTGAGAAAAGTTCTCTTAAAACCAGAGGCAGAAGTTGAGAAGTCGGTGCAGAGAAACAACCTATTCAGGACAACTTTCAAGACTAAGGACAGAGTCTGCAAAGTGATAATTGACAGTGGGATCACTGACAACTTAGTATCCACAGAGATGGTGGAGAAATTGGAGTTGGAGACAACTACACATCCGAAGCCATACAAAGTCTTGTGGTTGCAGAAAGGACACCAGGTAATGGTTACTAAACAATGCTTGCTTGAATTTAAAATAAGAGGATATAGAGATGAAATTCTATGTGATGTAATTCCCATGGATGTATGCCATATTTTTTTGGGAAGACCATGGCAGTTTGACAGGAATGTCATTCATGATGGGAGGAAGAATACATACACCTTGGAGAAGAATGGTAGGACACACATGTTGTTGCCAATAGAGGAGAAGAAAGAGAAAGAGGAAGCCAGGACACACATACTTCTCATGAGTGGGAAGGAACTCCTGAGAGAAGTTAAGAAAGGACAGGAGATGTAGTTTTCTATGGTGAGGAAACCTAGATTTTTCCTTACAAGTACTTCAATGGATGATTTTCCAGAAGAAATTCGGGATTTGTTGGATAATTTTGTTGACATAGTGGTGGATGAGCTACCTAACTCATTACCACCCATCATAAGTATTAGCCATCATATTGATTTGATACCAGGAGCAAGTCTTCCAAACAAAGAATCATACAGACTGACACCTCGAGAGAATGAGGAGGTAAAGAACCAAGTCCAGGAATTTTTAGACAAAGGGTTGGTCAGAGAGAGCTTGAGTCCATGCACAATTCCAACTGTGTTGAGTCCAAAGAAAGATGGAGGATGGAGAATGTGTATAGACTCAAGAGCCCTTAACAAGATCACCATCAGGTATAGATTTCCTTTTCCAAGAACAAATGATTTAATGGACTGTCTAAGTGGATCAAACTTCTTTTCTAAGATAGATTTGCAAAGTGGATATCACCAGATAAGAATGAGAGAAGGTGATGAATGGAAGACAACCTTTAAGACAAATGAAGGTTTGTATGAATGGCTTGTTATGCCATTTGTCTTAACAAATGCCCCGAGTACTTTTATGAGTGTTAGGTGATTTATATGTTTTAAAAAAAGACTCTAAACTACCCTCAATTAAATTGTCAACTCGGGGTAAGTAAACTTAGAGTTGTAGAAAAATATATGCCAAAGGTAAAAGGTTGGTAGGAGTATAGTCTAACTAAGGAAAGAAACTATCTAGGGCTAATCTACTCAAGCAAACCTAGTGAACAAACCCTACTAGGAAAAATGAAAGCTAGGTAACCTAATCACTTTTGGGCCAAGGACTGGTGGATAGTTCCTAAGAAAGCAAGTAAAAACCCTATTCAAAGAAAACTAGTTCATGACAATAAGTAAAGGTAAACTAATAAGCATACTAAGCAAATGATGAAAGCAAACTACTTTTAACTTGCCAACCTACATTCAATGAGAAACTACCCTATGAAAGCAATTAAATAAGAAAGTAAGCAAAAGCACCTATCTAACCTATTAAAGCAAATAGACAAGTAAGCAAAGACACCTAACTAACCTACTAAAACAAAAGACAAGTAAGCAAAGACAACTATCTATCCTACTAAAGAAAAGGGACAAGTAAGCAAAGACTTCTCATTGAACAACTAGCTAGCCTATGAGGCAAGTGGACTAAATGCCTAATGCAAAACTATTTCTCTTGCGTGAAAGTAAATTTAAATGCTCAGTGCAATGCATGAAAGGAAATCTATTCTATTGAAAGCAAGAAAGACTACCAACTAAACTTATAAAAACAAGAAAACTATCTCTTCTAATCTACAAAAGCAAGAAACTATCTTTAATCTATGAAATACTCAAATATAATGTTGGTGGTTGTGTGAATGCCTTCGGTTATGACAGATGATATCTCGATGACACTTGACAACAAAGGACAGTTCTAATGGTATAAGCTCAATACTAATTTCAATGGCAAAATGAAAGATGTGAAGTAAACAGTCCAATGAAAACTTAGCCATGATAAACGTAATGTTAAATACCCTGCATATTCATGTATAAACCATTAAAATCATAATGAGATCATCATTATCTAACTAAGGGATTTAATTGCATTTTAATCTATGAAAGGAAATTGCGTGAAATAAAACTATACTATGTCTATTTTAATCATTCGAGCTATGATAAGAAAATGAATTAAAAATAGAGATTAGATTATGCTTATTAAAAAGTAAATTGACAATTAACCAACAACTAAACAAATGAAATCTATCTAAAATTAAGACAAGCAAACTATGATTAAGAACTAGAATTAAATCTATCCATCCATCAAAAATCCCTGTCAAATGAAACCCATATAGAGCTTTGTTTTATTCTAAAAACAATTATGTTTTAAACTTGACTATAAGATCATAAATAAAAGTGTAATTTGATATATAGATGCATATGGGGTTAGTGTAGAGACTTGCAAGTCTATTCCTAGCCTACAAATTTAATTCATGCTAACATAATCCATCACACTAACATGCAAAAGAACAATAAAACAATTAAATCACAACTAGCTCATTAAAACATAAAACATGCATGTACAGGAAATAAAAGACAATTTAAATTATGAAATGTATAAAAAACACACTGATCATAACCAGACTGCTAGTGGCCCCCCCAACAAGTCGTGGCTACCCTCTACAAGCACACCACAAACTTCAACAGGCCGAATTCACCATGAAAGTCAAAAACGCAGTTCTGGCACTATTCTGGCAATGAAAAAATGAAAAACAGAGTACAACAAGTTTATCTCCAATCTGATGGCTATTCTACTTGCTTAACAATCTAATGATCATCCTGGTAGTATTTATAGGTTTACAACCCAGGTGGTCGACCACAGGAGGGTCGAACCACCTCTAAATTCAGTAATTTACAATAAATGCGTCCATAACTAACAAAATGGAGGAAACCAATAATCGCCCTCTTTGGACAACTGAAATCGAGTTGTCTTGAGCTTAGTAGCTAGAGGGGGCGATGAAAAACAAAACCCATGTTCTCGATTTGTCCATCACTGACCGCCAATACCATAACCACCAACTCACCTTGCTTTTTTGTGCAATACTGGGTGCTAGAACGAGTGTCGGATCGAGTACCGTAACGAGTGTTGGATCAAGTGCCAGAACTAGAAACATGGTGCATTTTGCCCTGTAACAACAGAAAAACACAAATTAACTCTTAGAAACCATAAAACATGATAAATTAAACTTGATTTAATCATAAAACACGAATTACACGTACCTTATGGCGATCATACCATTTTATCATGAAATTCTTCAAAAAGCTCCTTTGAAAGATAAAAACACATATGTACATATGGAAAAAAGTGTATAATAACGTCATGAAAATGATCATATCTCAGGCCCAACAATGAGGTTGATGAATGAAATACTGAAGGATTTCATTGGCAAGTTTGTGGTTTTATATCTGGATGATATACTGATCTTTAGAAAGACTAAAGAGGATGATTTGAGACACCTAACACTAGTGATGAGAAGACTACAACAAAAGAAGTTGTTGATAAATATGAAGAAGTCCTCTTTTATGAAGACATAACTCATTTACTTGGGTTTTGTGATCTCTTCAAATGAGCTGAAGATGGATCCAGAAAAGGTGAAAGCAATCAAATAATGGTCATCACCGAGAAGCATGTTTGAGGCAAGAAGCTTCCATGGATTAGCAAGTTTTTATAGGAAGTTCATCAGAGATTTCAGTGGAATTTGTGCACAAATGATGGATACAGTAAAGAAGAAGCACATGTCTTTTAAATGGACAGAGGAGGTCGAGAGGATATTCAATACATTGAAGGAGAAGATAACAGAACGACCAATTCTGGTCTTGCCAAATTTTGAAAAGACATTTCAAGTGAGATGTGATGCAAGTGCAGTTGCAATCAGAGAAGTTTTGAGCGAGGATAATAGACCGGTTGCCTATTTTAGTGAGAAGATGAATGAGACTAAGAGAAAATATTCCACATATGATAAGGAATTTTATTCCATAATTCAAGCCCTGAAGAAGTGGAGACATTACCTTCTCCCACAGGAATTTGTCTTGTACAGTGATAACCAATCTTTACAATTCATAACTAGATAGGAAAATTGAATCAGAAGCATGCAAAGAGGATTGCGTTTATGCAAAATTTTACTTTTGTCATAAAACATATTGTTGGGAATGTTAACAAAGTTGTTGATGCATTGAGCAGGAGATGTTTGATTCTGCAGGAATTTTAGGTGAAGACTTTGGGGTTTGAACACCTGCAGGATATGTATTGTGATGATGCATATTTCAAGGAGGCATACGAAGCATGTGTGAATCCTATGCTGAGATATAGGAGCCAGTGGGCTGAGTATATGATTCAAGAGGGATTGTTGTTTAAGGGCAATCAATTATGCATACCAAAATGTTCAATGAGGGACAACCTTTTGAAGGAGAAGCATAGTGGAGGATTGGCTAGACATTTTAGCCATGATAAAACATTCGCACAGTTGAGCAGTTCATACTATTGGCCAGGTATGAGGACATAAGTGGTGAAATTTGTGAACAGATGTAGAATCTTCCAACATGAAAAAGGAACAAGACAGAACATTGGATTGTATCAACCATTGTTGATACCAGAGAGGCCTTGGGATGCAATAAGCATGGATTTTGTGTTAGCACTGTCAAGAACACAAAGAGGATCTGATTCCATATTTGTGGTGGTGGATAGATTTTCAAAGATGACACACTTTATCCCATGCCAGAAGACCAGTGATGCAACACATCTTGCAAATCTGTTTTTCAAGGAAGTTGTGAGACTTCATGGCCTACCCAGAAGTATCGTCTCGGACAGAGACACAAAATTTGTTAGTCATTTTTGGAGAACACTGTGGAAGAATTTGGGGATAGATATGTCCTTGAACTCATATTATCATCCTCATACAGATGGGAAGACTAAGGTGGTAAACAAAATATTGGGAAACTTGTTGAGGAGTCTGGTCGCTGAGCATCATAACCAGTGGGATCAGATTCTGCCACAAGCAAAATTTGAATACAATGACTCACCAAACAGAAGCACTCGAAAGATCCCATTCCAGATATTGTATGGAATGCAACCCAGGGGAGTATCCGAGTTGAGAGACTTGAGACAGAGTGAGATCAGAAGCGCTGGAGAAAAATATTTTGCTGCAGAAATGCATAAGCTCCATAACCAGATCAGGGAAAATTACATAAATCTAGCCAAGAGTACAAGCACAAAGTTGATCAACATCGCAGAGAACTTCAATTTGAGGTGGGAGATCAGGTTTTGGCACATCTCAGGAAAGAAAGGTTCCCTAGGGGAATGTATAAAAAGTTTAAAATGAAGAAGATAGGGCCATGTAAGATCTTGAGGAAGTTTGATGCAAATGCCTATGAGATTGAGTTTCTAGATGATGTGGGCATATCACCCATATTCAACGTTTCAGACCTGTATCCTTACTGGAAAGATGACGCAGAGGGATCAAAAGATCAAGATAAGATTTAGTGGGAGAAACAAATGCATGTAGCATAAAAACCACAAATGGAGAAGATCATTGATTAGATAATTGGCAAGAAGACCAGGAGGAAGACCTATCTTGAGTATCTGGTTAAGTGGAAGGGACACCAGATAGAGGATGCCGGTTGGGAAAATGAACTTGATATCTAGAAGCATGGAAAGTCGGTGCAGGAACTCATGGACATGAGTCCATGAATTTTTTTCCAAGGGGAGTATGATGCAGGAGCATCGTCAACAAGCACATGCAGCAAGAAATCTCAACACTTGGGAACCATTTTGAAATCTCAAACGCTGGGGGTTACTGCTGATATTTTGGGGAGCTAACAAAGAACAGAGGAATATCAAACACTTGGACAGGGAATGATCATGAGAGATCAGAGAGTTTCACTCCGAGTCTTGAATGTAACCGAACTTAAGTAGGAGTTAGAGTTTTTTTTCATTTTCCGAGTAGACGAGTAGTCAGGGGGGACCCTAAGGACCCTCTGAGAGAAATAGAGGTTTTGTACACCCAAATGAGGATGCTGCGAGTTAGTAGGAATTTTATGAGTTTTGAGTTATTGTTTTGATATTAGTTGTAGCCATTTACTTTTTAATGAATATGACAGAGGGAAATTGACGCAAATACATAACATTTTTACTGTTTGTAATTCTTTGTTATTGTGTTTTCATAAATGAATGAATTTCATTATGAATGGAAGAAACTGTGAATGTTAGTATAAGTTTCAATTGTTTCTCTTTTGTTGAGTGAGTGCAAGGTGTGCACACAGAATGCAATGAGTGCGTGACAGGATCTATTTCGATTCTGAAGCTTAAAAGAGATAGCACAAAACTTTCCCTTTGCAAGGAGTGCAAAGCGAATGTTGCAAGGTGTGAACAATCACCCGCAAGAATCAAGTCTTGCGTAAGAATCTATTGTAATGAGTGCATAGATTTAAAATTCAGCTAAGTGTCGAAGGGACTCCATAAGAGTCAAATCCGTGAAACGAAAATCCTGACTTGATCACAGTCATTGATCTAAGGAAAGATTTGGATCGTCGATCTAACTCCATCATTATTTCGGGTATCGAGAGAATGGAGGTAAGGAGACTCCCAAAGTCATGAAATGCAAAATCCCAACTAGATCACAGTCGTTGATCAAAGGAAAGAGTTGGACCGTCGATCTAGTACCATCGTTATTTCTGGTATTGAGAGAATGGAGGTAAGGAGACTCCCAAAATCGCGAAATGTGGAATCCCAACTTAATCACATCCATTGATCAAAGGAAAGACCTAGACCGTCGATCTAGCTCCATCGTGATTTTGGATATCGAGAGAACGAAGGTAAGGGGACTCCCAAATCCACAAAATGCGAAATCGCGACTTGATCACAGATGTCGATCGAAGAGAGTCGTGAGCCATCGATCTAATGCTCACAAATATCGATAAATTGGGGATCGGGAGAACAGATGTGAACCAACCTCCAAAGTCGTGAAACGTGAAATCGCCACTTGATCGTAGCCGTCGATTGAGGGAAGATCGTGGACCGTAGATCTAATCATATCAAGAATTCTCGATACATGAAATTCTGACGTGCTTGAGAGTTGAGCCCTAGGTCATGACAGGAGGTCACGTTGAGGGAAGATAAGGGAGGGGCTAGTACACACTAGGCTCCTATCGGGGTTTCGTAGGTCGAGAGAGTCGAGGTGACTCACCTGCAAAGACCCGACATGAAAAATCGTGAAACACCTTTTGGATTAGGCTCATGGTCACATCCGTGGTCGCGTGAGAGAAACTTGTGCCTAGTGCTTGTCTGCACAACGGAGTTTCGTGAGAAGGACTTGTGGATAATTCTTGAATATTCCAATAGAGAATCAAAGAGTTGTTCCAGCTTGAAGATTGAGAAGATCCAGAAACCGGGAGGTCAACAGACACTGCTAAGGTAGGGGAACTGTGTCACTATCCTGATCAAAATAATCATCACTGTAATATAATACTTTATCAAAATCCATGTATCAATCTACTTACATCGTTCAAATTTTCATAAACTTACATTTTTAAAGTCATAAGAAAAGAAGTTTTTTTCATAACATTTATGTGTTAGGATATTTAGACACTTTGGAGTTAGTTAAGATCTACTTGGTCTAATATGTCGTTAGGTAAAGTGTGTTTCTTAGTGTGTTTCTTTAGTATGCATTTGTAGTTAGGAAATCTGATGGTCATGATATGTTCCTGACATAGAGTGATCCGACGGTTCATACTCTCCTCAATCTTAACGACCATTGTTCCATGGCTTAACACCCGATTGGTCCATGATCTCTATTTAAAGAGCATGGAGGGTCATTTTCCGAAGATCGATTGTGACAAACTCTCTTGTAAAATCTCTCTATAATATTTTTCTTTGCATTAATAAACTGCTCCAAGTGGTCGCGTTGGCTGGGGTCGTGGATGTTTCCCCGTAGGGGTTTTACCATGTGAAAAAATCGATGTGTTGATATTTGATATGGTTATGTGAGTGGTTACTGAAGGTTTTCATCCTCTGTTGGAATAACTGTGTTGTTGAACATGGTATCAGATCATGTTTGAAGACCCGCTCCTGTTGTAGATCGAGATCATGAAGCCGAGTTGCCTCATCTCCATTTTATGACATTTATGTACATTTTTGGGCTGAGAGGACTGTTCCATTGCATCTGGAGCACTCTTTTCATTCAGGAACACTTTTCATTTCACTCGAAAAGGTTTCTGTTTGCCCAAGATACGACCATTACAGTTAGATCCAGAGGTATAAAGCCTGAATACGCATTTTTTAAATTTCTGCCAAGTTTTATTTTGATTTTATTTCGATTTGTATTTTTTATTTCCAGGTTGCTACTCTTTTAGATCTACGTATTCTCTTTTCCCTACACCTCGTGTGATCTTTGAAAATCATAAACAAATAGGAAAAAGTGCATCTTTCGGGTAAGCTAACCGAGATCTAACCCTTGTTGTCATCGAGAAGCGAAATTTTTTTCTTCTGTGAAAAGAGTTTTTTTTTAGCATGCTCTCCAAGGCTGTCTTCCACAACAACAACAACAATCCTCCTTCTGAACATTACAATATGTTTTGCTAGACCATTTGGTTAAAACTTGCCTTATTAAGTAAGATGTCTTGAATTCAAGTCTCTCTTTTGTTACTTTTTTTGAAAAAGTTCATGCTAAAAATTGTAAAGTGCATTTCACTTCAAGTATAAAAGTGAATCACTATAAGTAGTTTTATATTTTATTTTAGAGTTATTTATTTTGCATGCAACTTTTCTGTTATAAGGTAACTTCATTGTAAAAGTGATCACCACTTCTCTTTATAAAAGTGGGTCACTTCATAAAGTAGCTTACACTATCACGTGGTTATTTGGTTACCGTTTATGCCTTTTTTTTAAATGGCATAACTCTCACATCGGAAGTTCGTTTTCAGTGTCGTTTTTTTAAAAACCGCATAACTTTTCAAGATCTTTCCATCTAGATCATTAGTTTTAGTTTTTAAATCCACATTATCTGCATATTTAATATGGCTTCTACAAGTATTGTCTTTCTTACCAACAACAACTATTTCCAATGGAAATCCCATATGGAAGATTTATTAAGAAGTAAAGGCCTGTACCGGATTACCTTGGGAAAGGAAACAACACCCATTGATGAT
>JZKD02S1962200.1:175866-186002 GCA_000966675.3 Picea glauca
CGTGTATTTGGCAGTATAGCATGGGCTCACATTCCTGATGAGAAAAGGAAAGCATTGCAGCCTAAAAGTGAGAAGTGTATATTTGTTGGTTATTTTGAAGATGTCAAAGGTTACATACTTCTTCAATCACATTGCAATGAAGTTATTATTAGAAGAGATGTTAAATTTGATGAAAAACTCTTGGCCTCTGAGCCTAATTCGGTGATTGTGCCTTCTTCGGCCTGCGAGCCATCTTTGGCATTTGTGCCTTTTATGATCTGGTTTCATCTTCAGATGATGATAGTGAGGATGAAAATCCACCTCCGCCTGCTCACCCTCCTCCAGATGAGTCCTTTAAACTTGAACCAACACCAACTCCACCACTTCCTCGATGGGTCTGTTCAACACAAGAAGCAGCTGGTGATCTTGTCGGTGATGTTACCCATGATTTTGGTCAATCTTGATGGTGTATTGATGATGGTGTACTCAGTCTCCTCATAAGAACTTTCTCCTGAGAAAAGTGACATTCATCCCTTCCCAGAAAGCTTACTTTTGAAGAGAGTTCACAGGTTGCTAATATCCTAGGGTGCAAGAATGACCCATTCTCGCAGGCTGCCTTTAGCTAGGGTGCGAATTTTTCGCACTGTGCTACATAGCTAGGGTGTGAACTTGTTCTAAAGCTTGGAAAAAGATGAAGTCTCGATGGTTCTAGAAGGGAATATTCTAGAATAATGGGTTGGCATTCAAATGGTTATCCTTTTACTGGTTTCCCTGATATTGTTGGATCATTCTTATCCAAGTAACCATCTCATTCTCTCCTATATATTGATGGAATTCTCATGGAAAAGGTTAAGAAAGATTCATTGGAGATTTGGTGAAAGAATTGTGTGAAGGACCTAGCTAGAACAGGAGCTTGGAGACTCTAGCAGTCTATCAAGAGGGATTTGATCTTCTTCATACAAGGATCGAGCAAGTGTGTGTGTTGGAGCCAAGAGCCATCGAAAGGAAGCTTGTGACAGCAAGTCGATCAATTTGTATCTTCTACTTTTGATTAATATGATACAGTGGCATGTCCTTTTCCCATAAAGTCATTCTCACTTTATTGTGTAATTCCTTGATCATACACATAAGTTGATAGTTGAATATATTTTGCTATCTTCACTTTGGTTGGTTTGTGTTGTCTTGGTCTTGACCTCACGAGAGCATCGGAGCGAAGCGAGAGCAACATATACCCTAGGAAGTGATACAAAGGTATGTTACTTGTTCCTCCCTACTAGCTAATTCAATGGTCAAAACTTAGGGAAAGAGTCATGTCCTGTCCTGTTTTGTTCTAGATCCAGGTGGATCTAGGGAGATCTGTTAGTGTCCACACCTACCGATTAGTCCGATAACAAAATTGGTGACTCTACTAGGGAGATAACCCATTTTCTTTGTGGTTTTTGGTATTTTTCCTTGGTCATTTTCTCTTTCCTTGCCTTTCTCCATTCATATCAATATCTGAGTCTTCAGGATACCCTGATAGACCCTCTGGGTCTAGAGGCCTCTTCAAATTTTTTGTCTTTTGCCAAAAATTTGTTTAGTTTCATACATTCTCGCACTGCACTCCATAGTGGCCTACAAGAATCTATTGAGTTCACACCATGCTTTTAGGTCCAGTGCAAGGTTCTCACACTCTGCTCAAAGCTGGCCTGCAAGAATGACCCATTCTCGCACTGTGTAATACTGTTAGCCTGCGAACCCTTTTTTTCAAAATTTTGGATTTGAGTTTTTCATTTTCAGCTGCTCAACTCAGTATAGGTGCCTAAAAAGAGCTTCTTGGACCATTGGTTGATGTTTTCTTGTCTTCTTTTTTGTACACGAACAGTCTTAGGAAATCAAAGGCTCTTCCTGTCACTTTTTTCTTGACTTTCGTTTCTTGACTTTTCTCTGCAAAGATATACTCTCTGATTTTAGAATCTGAGTGTGCTTGTTTGGTTAAGGACCGACGATCGGTTGAAAGTTGGGCTTCTGTATCTTTATCATTTGCTCATTATTTGGAAGATCCTTTTTCTCATGCAATTGAAAAGACTAATTTGGTCTGCTTGTTATTTTTGTTTCCATTGAAAGATTGTTTTGGGTTTTTGTCTATTGCTTGTTCATTAGTTTTTGGTTTTCTTCACTCTCACCATCATGGTGTAGGTCCTTTTTGAAAAGTGAACAACGTTTTTCTTTCAAAAGCATTTTCGTCTTCGAAAGTATTGAAAATCAATTGTTGAAATTATTGAAAAGGAAACAATAGAGAATTATTATTTTTGCGTGATTCGTTGCAATTACATTTTAAAGGAAATTGTGTAATGTAGTTCACGGTTGATCTGGAAAACTTCTCTTTCCCTCCCATACATAGGATTGATTGAACGAAAATTGATATATTTCATTCTTATCCATGCATCGTTGGGTCAGAGTCTCATACAACATCAATTTCATCTCTGCTTCCTTTGAGTAACAACAACTCTTAATAACACTGCACAATTGTAAAATTTAACTAGTAACTCTTTTTTAGGGCTCTATTACACCAACATTTAGCTAGGCTAGCGCTTTGGAATAGGAAGAGAGATACACTCTCCAAATCACAAAACACACAATAGCATCTTGTGTTAAGGAGTGTCAAATTCCATTTACAACATTTTTTCCTGGGAAGCCCTTCTCACACAAGGGTCAAACATGAGGTCGCATTGGTATTGACAGAGTTACTCACCCTTCTTTGTTGATATCAGTGTAGAGATTGCACGTATTACGGGGATCACTTGGAGGTATACCCACAATGATGAGTGGAAGCCTTTTGAATTGATTTCGGGCTAGATACCGTGCCCTTGCGTGTGGATCGGACTGTCGACTATCCCCCTAGGCTTTATTGTTGTTAGTGGTAACCTTAGCGGCCTATCTTTCTAGGGTATTACTCAAGGTGACTGTGAAAGGGAAAGTCTTCACGGTACCTAGAATCGACGTTGGCCAAACTCACTCAGGATCCTTGGAGGGTATACCCATGATTATGTGTGGGAGCTTGCACCAGGGTGTCAATCCGTTAAGCAGGTCGTCAGTGTAACTTTTCCACCCTAGCCCAGCCCCTTCTCATCTCATTGTTGTGACATTGGATTTCATCACCAACTAGTAAATTCAGAATTAGAAGGTCTTGTTTGCTTGGTCTTGTTTTCTTGGTGTTGTTTCCTAGATTTTGTTTACTAGCGTGTGTTGTTTGTTTACCAAAGTTGACCATACGATTGTCTTCATAAGTTTGTCACTCGTTTACAATAGCTCCTCCATGTCATTCACATAGAATGCAGGGTTTATCTCCAGAGCATCTGGAAGGTTCTCAACCCTTGCCTACAAGTTCACCTGTGGGCTCTCCTCGGCAAAGTGAAGTCCTATTCGTCACCATGCCACAAGTGGAACAAACTGACTCTCTAGAACATTTATGAATTACCAATACTCGAGAGGACTTTCGACTTCACCCTGATTCTGAGCGATCGTTTATGCGACTGAATTCTTCCGAAGACTTAGTTGTTGTGTCTTCTGGATCCCTGGTTGGACCCTTTCTAGGCATAGAAGGCCAAGATCCTTTTTGGTCTATGGGCATTTTTCAACGGGACCTTTTTGGTATAGGCTCACCTGTGATTTCCAAAATCTCTAGTCCAGAGACAGTATCGTTTACTACCACCTATTACTTTCCTGGTACGGACGCCTCACAATCTGACCACATCTTGACCATCCCTATTGAAATGGCCCATCATACAGATACTACGAGTGTTCACACCAAGTTTACCACGGTTAGTCTCGCCCCCATCAACACACCGCGAACGCCCAACATCACCCCAACACTACCACCGGGATACCGTGCGTTGAATGCTTCCATTCCGACTCCTACGCAAACCCCATCTGGCTCTCCTAGTGGTCCCTCTTCTTTTGGGCACTCTCTTCCCAGTTTTATTCCGACACTCCCTCAATTTCCTTTTGGAGGACCTCTCTCGTCCTCCACTGGCAGTCTTAATCCTAATGGCACTATTATGTCATTCACACCAACTTACCAGATTCCCATTGGTGGACAATTTCACAAAGGTGGTATGACTCAACCCCCTCTCAGTGGTCAAATTCCTATTGGAACGCAAATCCCAATTGGAACACAACCCCCAATTGGAACGCTACCCCCAATTGGAACACCACCTTCGATAGGAGGACCGACCCTACCTTATGGACAAAACATACCTCCGTCCTTGGCCCAATATTGGAATTAGTTGATACAACATCCTCCTCAATCGACTGGGGGGAAACAATTTCCAGTTGCATCTGTGATACCCCCTATTATAGGCCAACCATATCCAGGTACGTTCAATCCCATTTGGGGCTTGAATGCTCAAACTCACATCCCTGTTCAAGGATACAATCCCATGAGCTACTATCCTCTCCAACCACCACCGAATCTGCCTGGGTCTTCCCATTATATGAAAACTGCTTATGGTCCTATTGGTTTTCCGATGGGGCTTCCTCCCCAAAGCCACTAGTACCCACAGGTGAATCGACAGTTACCCTTCTTAGCCACTTTGGATCTTCCGTATTTGTCAAGGATTTTGAATGATCCAATTCGTCACTCTCCCCAATGGTTTGTTATACCAGCCAAGCTACCATCGGACATCCCTAAATTTGACGGCAAAACGGGAGACGACCCGAACAATCACGTCATGACTTTTCACCTCTGGTGTTCATCGAACTCGTTGATGGATGACTCTATTCATTTACGTCTTTTTCAACGAACCCTCATAGGTTCTACTGGGAAGTGGTATATTGAATTACCACAAGGTTTCTTCGCTGACTTCAACACCCTACCTATGGATTTCCTCACACACTACTAGTTACCGATCCGTTATGAAACGGGGACCGAGATTTTGAGATCTTTCAAACAAAAAAAAGCCACTCATATATCTGATCACATTCATGAGTGGCGACGGAGACGACGTCTCATCAAACTCGAAATCCCCGATCAGTTGCTGGCAGAGTGGTTCACCAAATCATTTGTGAAAAACATCGGTCATGACATCGCCATGGGTGGAGTAGTCACGGAAGAGCAGGCCATAAGTCGTGCTCAATACCTTGACCTCATTTACTCACAAACGGGTACCCTTTACGACTTACTACCTAACTTACCTCGTCCTTCCACTTCCACCACTTCAACTACTCCAGTTGCTCCTCATACAGCCGACGATGTGATTGGCACTTTCCAGGACCAATCACATTTCGCCTCAAGCACCAACCCCAAACCTGCTTCTTCTAATGTTCAAAATGATCCATCTCCTGCCCCTCCCACCGGCAAGACTTCTGAGGTAAATGCAGTTCAATCTACCCCAGCTGGTAAAAACAAATCCAAAAAGGGATGGGGTAAGAATAAGGAGGAAAAAAATACCTCTCAAGTAGAGCGAACCAAAACTACACTTGTTGATGATCAGGATAAATGCAAACCTTGATACCCTTGTCTTATCTGTGGTGATGATCACTACACGAAGGATTGTCCATGACGTGCTGAGGTCACTAAGTTCCTTCAAGGAGCTCCAAAACCACCTGCACTGGCCATTTTGTCCCAACCCTTCCCGTCTCAACAATGGTCTCATTTGGTCATTCATGACCAACCCTCATCTTCTACTACATCCTATGTATTGATGTGTACTGGCAATTCAAAGCAGAGCGACATTGCACTCACTACTCGAGCCAAAGATTATTCTCCCTCTAAAGAGAAGGTTGATGATCTACCTTTTTCCTTGGTACAACCCTCTCCCGTGACTCCACCTACCAACGGTCCTCTTCATCTCGAATGACCGAGCCTCAACACAGTTCTTCGACCCCCCCCAAAGGGAACTGTTCGGAAATTGGCTTTCAATCCTCATGCTCATGCTGCCCAAAACTACAACATTGTTGAAGATCTGGCCCAAGCACCTTCTGCGATGTCATCCCTCAAAGTTCTTCAAAGTTGTCCCACACAACAGAAGGAACTGTTGAAAGATATCAATGGAATCGGTCCGACAGATACGAATTTAATAATTTTTGACTTGGAAGATCACATTCCAAGGTTACCCCCTCAACTTGCATTCCAAATCCAAGTGATTGTCTATGACAAAAACATCTGTCGAACCGTTATCGATGAGGGTGCCTCGACGTGTGTCCTGTCTCTTACTTGTTGGAAAGCCATTGGTTCTCCCTCTTTGAACGAATCCCAGAACACTCTTAAAGCCTTCAATGGCTCTGGTTTTAAGCCGTACGGTGTCCTTCCTTCATTTCCCATCACGTTAGAAGGAAAAATGTTCCAAGTCGAAGTGGAAGTCTTTGATGCTCCCCTTGATTACAATCTTCTGCTTGGCTGCAGCTGGATCAATTCCATGCACGCAGTTGTGTCGACCCTTTTCCATGTGGTACATTTCCCACATCAAGGGAAGGTAGTCACCGTCGACCAATTAGCCTTCTTTAATTCCAATACCCGTAATGGCACTGTACCATTCATCGCTAAAACCCCACTGGGTTATGAGAACATCGGTGTAGGCCTTCTCAAAGATTCTTCATTAATGGGTACTTTCCCAATTCCACTGCCCGATGTTCCACGCTCGTTCGTTGCTTCAATCAACATGATCTCCACCTCGATTCATGACTTTCTTACATCTCATGACCCATGGATAGTACCTGACCCTAGAGATCATCTTTGTTATGGCGACGAAATGCCGTTAAGTCCGGTCGAATCTGCCTATCAAGCCATTCAATCAGCAACACCTTCTACCCCCTCTCTTGGTGAGTTGTCTCTCGATCCCTTCCATGTCATTTTTCCCACGGACAAGATGATCATGTCTGTCATGGAAGACACCCCTTGGGATGATGGACATCATCATTCCATCCTCTTTCTGGAGAAACATACCATTGAGAACTACCAATGGATCTCTACCCCGTCGACCGTTGTCATCATCTCCACCATTCCCAAGTCTGCACACGATGTGTTTTCTGAAGGGAACTTAAGCAATATCTCACCCACTATTCCCCTCAACATATCCATCAAACATGATATTGTTGAAAATTTCCATATCAGAGCTTCGTGTTCCTATGACGAAATCATCACATACATATCCCTTTTCAAAGAGTTTTGTGACATCTTCGCCTGAAGCTACGAAGAAATGTCGGGTATCGACCCTGACATTGTGATACATGAGATCAAGACATACCCTGATGCTAAACCCGTCCGGTAACGCCTTCATCCAGTTCACCCACATAAAGCGACTACTATCAAGCTTGAAGTCGAGAAACTTCTTAAATCCGACTTTATTTACCTGATGGCTCTCACTGACTGGGTTTCCAATCTTGTCCCGATCGACAAGAAAGAAGGCACAATTCATGTATGCGTTGATTATAGGGATATCAACAAAGCTTGTCCCAAAGACAACTTTCCTACCCCTTTCGTCGATCAGATTGTTGACGATTGCGCCGGAAGTGAAATATTCTCTCTGATGGATGGTTTCTCCGGGTATAATCAAATCAACATTGTTCCCGAGGATCAACATAAGACTACTTTTATTTGTCCTTGGGGTACTTTTGCCTATCGGAAACTCCCTTTCGGTCTCAAGAATGCTGGAACAACTTTTTAAGGTGCTATGTCTTATGATTTCCATGATATCAAGCACATCATTCAACTGTATCTAGAAGATTTACCCGCTCACTCAATAGGTCGAGTCAATCATCCAACCCACCTCCCAGCCATTTTCATCCATTGTCGGTTCTACCGTATACGTTTGAATCCTCATAAGTGCATTTTTTGCGTGGAATCTAGCCGATTTCTAGGTTTTATCGTTTCGCGTCAAGGGATTAGGGTGGATCCTTTAAAGGTTGAGGCAATCCTTAATCTCCCTCCTCCTTCTACCCTTCGCTAGTTACAAAGTTTGCAGGGGAAAGCAAACTTTCTTTGTCGTTTTATCCCAAATTACGTCGAGATAACTCGTGGATTTATGCGGCTACTAAAAAATGGATCTGACTTCGTATGGGATACCATCACCAACAATGCTTTCGACGCTTTGAAATTTTCCCTCACGCATGCTCCACTTCTCTTTCCCCCCGATTATAGTTGCGATTATTTCCTCTACCTTGCTGCCTCAGATTACACCATTGGTATGGTTCTCGTCCAAGAGGACGATGCTAACGACGAACATGTTATATACTACTTGAGTCGAAGTCTAACGCCTACCGAAATGAAGTATTTACATGTCGAAAAACTGGCCTTCGCTGTCGTCCAAGCCGTCCAATGCTTCCGGAACTATATCCTCTCACGCAAAACTACAATGATTTCTAACTGCAACCCTATGCAACACATTCTCACACATCAATTGCTAGGGGGAAAATACTCCAAATGGATCTTCATACTCCAGGAGTTTGACTTGGAATTTGAACGTGCCAAGTCCAAGAAGTCCTTAGTGTTTGCTGAGTTGATATGCGACTTTCCCTATTTTGAAACGGAAAATGTAGCAGTTGATTCATTACCCGATGAATCCCTTTTTGTCATTAGCTCTGATGATCTTTTGTATGGTGATATCATCATATATCTCCAAACCCAGACTTTTCGGCCAACTTTTTCTAGTACTGACCGACATCGAATACGCTACCAAGCCCGTCAATATATTATCCTTGGGGATACTCTTTATCGTCGAGGGGTTGACTTTGTTTTTCGACGCTGCCTCACATTTGACGAAGCCGAGAAAGCTCTGAATGACTGCCATTCTGGAGCCTATGGTGGTCATATGTCTGGGTATGCTACTGCCCAGAAGATCTTACGAGCATGGTATTTTTGGCCTTCTTTATTTAACGACTTCATAATCATCATTCAAAAATTCCATGCTTTTCAGAACTACAATAACAAGATACGGTCACATCCCTCTCCTCTTCACCCTGTGGTCTCCGTTGGTCCCTTTGCGAAACGGGGCATCGATTTCATGACATGTCACCCTCACTCGGTCGGGGGGCATGGATATATTATTGTAACTGTCTATTACTTTATGAAATGGGCTGAGGTGATGCCGACATTTGATAACACTGGAAAGACCACAACATTATTCAGTTTTAATCACATCATAGCTCGTTTTGGTGTTCCCGAGGCTATCGTCATTGATCACGGTAGCCACTTTAGAAACTTCATGATGTCTGAACTTACTAAAAAGTTGGGTCTTCGACATGAAAACTCAACGCCCTATTACCCACAAGCCAACGGCCAAGTCGAAGCAATTAACAAAGTTCTGGTAACTATGCTCCGACGAATGATAGGGATTCACAAAACAAGTTGGCACACAATGTTGTTTTCGGCATTGTGGGCTTACCGGACATCCGTCAAGTCTGCCACTGGGTTTACACCTTTCCGGTTAGTCTATGGTTTGGAAGTCATTTTCCCGATTGAATGAGATATACCCTCTTTAAAACTAGTCGTTGAACTCCTACCAAACACTTCTATTGAGGAAGAACCTCTATTGTATATTATGTGATTAGACAAAACTCGACGCGATGCTACCCTAGTCATAGAAGCTCAGAAAAAACATGTCAAGGCCCAATACGACAAACATGTCAAGCCTCGTGTTTGTTGGATCATGTTGTCATTGATGCCAAAGGTTTGATTGATCGATGTCATTAATTGATGTCAAGTGATTTATTGATGTCAAAGGATTGATTGACTGATGATTTATGTAATATAATATGTATTGTTCTTGATGAGAATGCATAGATGAAGATGGATCAATGAGTTTTCGTTGATACATGATGAAGGTGGATCGATGTGGTTCCATTGGTATATGATGCATTGTTGTAAAAATGTATATATGACTCATTATTGTCTTATCATGATTGTTAAGGTGCACAAATGGATGAACTCCAAAGTGGTCCCCTTATGGTGAAAGCCCTCACGGGAAGACGCTTTGCGGATTGAGTTATCCTAGAATAATGGTTGGAGTACCCATGCTCTCATTATTGTCTTATCATGATTGATAAGGTGTACAAATGGATGAAATCCAAAGTGGTCCCCTTATGGTGAAAGCCCTCACAGGAAGACACTTTACGGATTGAGTTATCCTAGAAGAAAGGTTGGAGGACCCATGCTTGTATGAGGAATAACGAGATGAAGA
>JZKD02S1962200.1:242812-252916 GCA_000966675.3 Picea glauca
ACCACTCCTTCTTAGGGTTCGTTAAACATACTCCGAGGGACTCGTTCGAAGGATGAGCTTACATCAACAAGCATATGTTATCCTCCTCAAGCTTGCGTAAAAATAAAGAGGTACTTTCCAGAAATGGTGGGGGAAAATTTGGGAAAGGGATATGTTTACATCTTCGTATTAATTGGCAGTAAGTGTCGCTCTTGAACATGACACCCCCTATTCATTATTTGAAGCTGGTTTGGGAAATCCATTTGCCTCTCATTCGATTTGCTACAAGGTCGTTCCCTGTGTCGTCTTTGAGTCAATGCTGCCAAATCATTGGTCGTGTCATTCATATGTTCAAGAGAAATCCATCTGAAACCTATATCGAGTCAGCCATCTACAGTTGTCCATTCTCTCCGTGTCGGCCTTCCTTGTGTCCGGTTCAATTTGCATAATACTCTGTTTCACCTTCAAAATCTATTACTGATTTCGTGTCATTGATGGGGGATACATCAAGGCCCTCTTGTGATGAGTCTTGTTCCGTAGACTTCATCTCATTATCCGGAATCAAGACTTAGAAATTCTTCGGTACCTTGGATCTTGCATGCCTCAATGGCAGGTTTCCTCGCTTTCGACAGTGGGTTTACATCATTGACCCCTGATTGAAATATTCCATCGGGTGTTCGACTTCAATTGATTTATTCACACTCGATGGATTGTACTATGGTACCTTGGGAGTCATTGACATCAATGGTGATTTCTCTCGCACTTGTTATTGGTTTCATCAATGACCAGTAATGAAGTGGTTTCTGCCATGTTCGACTTCAACATATGTAATCACATGGTTAGATTCGTACTTTGAGCGACGAAATTGAAGACCCTGGATATCATCTCTTTTGTCCAGGTTGCGATGGAGTATGTAAAATCTACGACACATAGATCCACTATGTATGTCTCATGGCTATGTCGTCTCAATTTGAATTTTTCGCGTAGATCCACAGTGTATTCCTGGTGGCTATGCTATATTTTGACGGCATGGATCCACAGTGTATGATTGGTGGCCATGACCCATGTCTATTTTGTCATCAATCTATGATCTGAGTATGGGAATGCCTACCTCATAATTTGTATATATGATATCCTGCAGATGCTTGGTTGTTCGCAGGTTTTCGATTAGGTGTGCTCTTGGTTCCCGACACACACATGCAACTTACAAAGTCTTTCGGCTGTCACTGATTCCAACCTCATACTTTGGGGGGTATTCTGTTACCCATGATTTTGGTCATCATGATGATGTATTGATGATGGTGTACTCAGGCTCTTCATGAGAAATTTCTCCTGAGAAAAAGTTATTTTCATCTCTTCTAGAAAACTCATTTTTGAAGACTGTTCGCAGGCTACTAGTATATTTGCCTGCGAGAATGCCTGATTCTCGCAGGCTGCCTTAAGCCAGAGTGCAAGAAGTTCGCACTGTGTTGAACTACTAGGGTGCGAACTCTTTCTAAAGAAAGGAAAAAGATGAATTCTCGATGCTTCTAGAAGGGAATCTTCTAGAAGGATGAGATGGCATTCGAATGGTTATCCTAGTACTGGATTCCCTGATATTTTGGGATCATTCTTATCCAAGTAACCAATTTATTCTCTCCTATATATTGCGTGAATTCTCATGGAAAAAGTTGGAAGCAAGATTCATTAGAGAATTGGTGAAATAATTGTATGAAGGACTGAAGCTACAACGCTTGGAGACTCCAACAAGTTTATCCAAAGAGTTGATCTTCTTCATGCAAGTGAGCAAGTGTGTGTGTCTGAGCCAAGGGCCATCGAAAGGAAGTTTGCAACATCAAGGCTTAGGTTGTAATCTTTACTTTCCATTAATATGATATAGTAACATGTCCCTTTCCCATAAAGCTAATTCCACTTTATTGTATAATTCCTTGATCATATACATAGATTGACTGTTGAATAGATTGTGCTTTCTTCACTTTGGTTGGTTTGTGTTGGCTTGGTATTGACTGCACGAGAGCACTGGAGCGAAGCGGGAGCAACAAAGACCATAGGAAGCATTAATAAGGTATGTTACTTGTTCTTGCCTCCTATTTAGTTAAATGGTTAGAATCTAGGGAAAGAGTCATGTTCTGTCTTGCTTTGTTCTAGATCCAGGTGGATCTAGGGAGATTGGTTAGTGTCCACACCTACAGATTTATCCAATAACAATGAGTGGGGCTGCTTTGAAGAGGTTGAGTGGTGGGGGGGGGGGACAAGTCCTGAATCAGATTGACTTTCCAATGCTGAAGGATACTTTTCTCTGAAGGAGGGCCATTCAGATCTGTAGCATGCCAATGTTGTAGCCTGATAGTTTGCAGAATGTTGAGGTGGCTTTGTTTCCAACAGTGCTGCCAAGGGAGCTGGTCATTCCTGAAGATTCTTCTGTTTCTTTCCTTCCAAATTTTCCAAAGTATAAGTCTGGGAGAAGTTGCTAGATGCAGTTAAGAATGGGTGATTGAAAATCCTTGTCTCTCCATTCATCTATGGTGTCGATGATGTTGTCCCATTTGCGATCCAAGGTGCGCATGATCAACATGCATTGATCCCAGACTTGAGTGGTGTAGGGGCAGGTGTTGAGGATGTGGTTCATAGTTTTGGCCTCTTCTCCACAAAGCATACAGATGGACGGACCAACAAAACCCCTTTTCGAGAGGTTATCCCAAGTGAGAATGCTTGAATGAGTAACAAGCCAGAGGAAAAGACTGATTTTTGGCCAATGTTTCAGGGACCATATTTTGCTCCATTCCTTTCTTGGGGGAAATGGGTCTGAGTGAGTTTTAATGGCATAGGCCTATTTTATGCTGAAGGTGCCCCTTGGAAAGTATCCCCATCGTAGGATGTCCTCACCTGTCAGAATGGGGATTTTTCGTTTATTGATTTCGCTAAGCCAGGGCTAAAGGTCCACATGTGCCTCTAAATTCAGGTACTCCTTGTTTTAATTCCAGATTCTCCGGGTGGCCTCTGTTGGGGTGTCCTGCCAGTAGTCTAAATTTTTTTTCAGGGCCGCCTATGTGGCTGGGATGTTGAAAGTGTCATCCTAGTCTTCGTGCTCCAAAATTGGCCACTACTGCCACGAATATTTACAAAACATAGTTTTCCCATTTCTAATTTCCTAGAAGGCGTGACTTGTAACAAGGTGTCGATTATGCTTGGCTACTACCCAAATTAAGGATCTAGGGTTGTCCCCATTCCATCTGATCAGGTTTCTCTCCTCCATGTTGGGTGCATATTTCCTTCTCTAGAGCTTGGCCCACAAATCTTTAGGTTTTTTGAGCCACCTCCACTATACCTTAGCACTTAGGATTTTGTTCATGGATGAGGGGTCCCTTAAACCAAGGCCACCTTGAGTTTTGGGTTTGCAGAGTTTATCCCAGCTGATAAGTGCTATTTTTTTCCCTATTTTAAGGCCTTTCCAAAGGAAATTCCTTTGCAAGTTTTTGATGGTCATGAGGACAAATTTGGGGGCCACAAGAGTAGAAAAGGTATAGAGAGGTAGGGCTTGAAGCATGACTTTAAGGAGAATGAGGTGATTGGGGAGATTGAGGGCTCTGTAGGTCCAAGAAGAGAGCCACTTGGTGAAGGAGGAGAGGAGATGCTCCCACGAACTGTTCCTGAGGGTGTTTTCCAGCAAGGGGATGCCGAGGTATTTGGATGGAAGGGAGCTTCGGGTGAAGCCAAGGATTTCAGAGATATGGCGTTGAATCAGAGCTGGAGTATTGAAGAAGAAAATCTAGGATTTGTCTTTGTTAAAGTATAGTCCTGAAGCATCACAAAAATTTTGAAGGATAGAGAGGAAAGAGTGGTCTTCCCTTACTATGGGGGAGCCCATTGTCAAGGTATCATCAACAAATTGGTTGTGAGAGATCGGGGGAGAAATACCATGCAGGGGGAGACCAGTCAACAATTTATTTTCTATGGCGGTGTGAATGGAACGACTAAGACCCTCGGCCATAATAATGAAAAGGAAAGGGGACAGAGGGTCACCTTGTATGATTCCTCTGGAGGGAGAAAAAGGATGAGATGGGACCCCATTGACTAGGATAGAAAAGAAATAAGAGGAGGTAAGATTTAAAATCCACTCTACCCAAGTGTGGTCAAAGCTAAAGGAAAGGAGAATTGCGCGCATGTATTCCCAACTTAACTTTTCAAAGGCTTTGGATAGATACAGTTTTAAGAGAATACCTAGCGTGTGGGTCTTCTGCAAGGAGTGAATCACTTCATGTGCTAGGATGACGCTGTCCAGGATTTGTCTGCCTTCCACATAGCCCGATTTCTTTAGAGAGATGATCTGTGGTAGGATGGGCTTGAGTCATTTGGCGATCACTTTGGTTAGTAGTTTATAGATGATGTTTCACAAAGTAATGGGTCAGAACTGCTTGGGGTGATTAATCTTCCCCTCTTTGGGAATGAGGGTGAGCAAAGTCGCATTGAGAGCCGGGAGGATTTGCCTTGAATATTTGGAGTCTTCAATGATTTCCCATACCTCTTCCCTGATCATCTGCCAGTAGTGATGGAAGAAGTTGCTAGTAAATCCATCCGGTCCCAGAGCCTTGCCTTTGGGGGTGTCCTAGAGTGCTTGATCTACTTCCTCAAGAGCAATGGGCCCGAGTAGGGTTGTGTTCTGTTCCTAAGTGATTAGGGCGGGTATGTGCTGCGTGACCTTGGTAATGGCTTGAGATCTGTTCTGTAGGGGCTCCGCAAGGAGGTCTTTGTAGTAAGCAACCATTTCCTTTTCCATATTCTCATGAGAATGGATGAGTTGGCCATTGTTGGAGGTTAATTGCATGATTTGGTTGGTATGTCATCGTTGAAGGGTGGATCTATGAAAAAAAATGGTATTTCAGTCGCCCTCCTTGAGCCACTGGATGCAAGATTTTTGTTTCCACATAATCTCTTCTTGGGCTTTCCTAGCCTCCAGTTGTTGGCTTATAGCTTCTTTCTGGGCTTTAATATCTTCAGTGAGTCCATGCTCCCAGATTTTCCTTTGTACCATGCTCATTTGAGCTGTCAGCTGCTTTTGGGAGTCAAAAATATTGCCAAAGGTTTGCATGTTCCAGAGTCTGAGTTGTTGCTTGAGATTCTTGAGCTTCTGCTGGAATCAGTACATCTTGGAGCCATGAGGTATCGATGCCTCCTTCCACCACTAGTGGATATTTTTGTGAAAATATGGGTGGATGAGCCAGAACTACTCAAACCTGAAGGGTTTCCAACCTGGGGTGGCCGTCACATCCAACCATAGCTGAATGGGCCAATGATCCAACCCATGAAAGTCCAGTATGCTTGCCTCAAGAGTTGTGCCTTCCAACAGGAGGGAATCTGATATTAGGAACCAATCCAGTCTGTAGGCTATTTGATGTATTCCAGTTCTCCTGTTTTTCTAGGTGAAGGTGCCATTGGGGGTTTCTAGATCAATGAGGTCGGTGTTGTCTATAAGATTTTGGAAATTGCTGGATTCTTGTTCTAGGCGTTGATTTCCTCCTTTTTTTTCATCTAGGTTGCGTATCAGGTTGAAGTCCCCCCCTACAATCCATCTGCTATCCTTGGTTAAGGTAGACAGGTACTCTAGGTTACTGAGGAAGGTTTTCTTATCCCTGGAGCTGGTCGGTCCGTAGACATTGGAGAGGTGGCCAGGTTTATTGGAGCCGATGAGCTTGTAGGCGACTGTGATAGACCATTTGGTCGTGATGAAGGTTTCCATAATGGTTGTGTTGGGGTTCCATAGTACAGCCAGGCCTCCGTCTATGCATGTGGCTGATGTGGATACCACTTTCCCTTACTTCCAACAGTAGGGAAGAAGCCTATCTATGTCTTCAGTAGCACATTTTGTTTCTTGGAGCATCATTATGTCCGGTTTCTCTGCTAAGATAAAATCTCGTAGCAGTTTTTTCTTGCTATGTCCGTTGAGACCTCTTATGTTCCAGGAGATGATCTTCATGAGGAGGAGGGGGAGGGGAGAGGGGGAAAGTTGTCCAATATGAAGTGGATCTGACCAGATTTCATCATGAAGTGACCTATCTCTTGTATGAGCTTGTTTGTTGACTTCCTTCCTCTCTTCTTTTCATCTTTTTGAGGTTTGCACTGATCCTTTGGTTGATTCCCTTGTATTCCCAAACCCGTACTAGATCTGGCTGTGGATCCGGATGACAAGTTGAGGAAGACCTTGTGCATTTTTTGTAGTTGATCTGGAGGTATGGTGTACAATTTATGGTGTCTATATGCATGTTGTAGGTGCTCCAGGTCCACACCTGTTGGTTATTGCTCATCAAGATCCATCTCGACATCCCCATCCTTTGCTTCTAGTTGATCCCCCATTCGAGTTGTGGGGTCTGTTGGAGAAGTGTTTGGTTTCGACTCCGACAATGCTCCTTCTTTCCCTTTGCCTGTTTGTTGGGGTGTTTTCTCTGTCTACATCTCTTTTGGGTTTGAGGGGTTCTCCGGTTGATCTTGTAGGATCACATATTTATTGTTGGTGGAAAGATTCTTACTTTCCTGGGTTGTCTACTTTATTCCTCCTTGTCTGTGCTTTCCAGGTGCCTGAGCAAAGACATCCTTGTCTTTGTCGGCATCTGAGTACCCCTCTTTGTTTGCGGCATTGAGGGGGCAGTCTCTAAAAAGATGTTCGTGCTCATGGCATTTTCTGCACCTAAATGAAATATGTTCATAGTCAATGGTTTGCATCCAGTCCTCATCGTGGTATTCTAGGTCTATGGATCCTGGGAGCAGCTTGGCTATATTCAGGTATACACAAATGCGCACATATGAAGTGTATTGTCTTTGCTTAGTGGCCTACGAAGATTTGACATAGACGCCAATGGTGTTTCCTATACCTGCAAGAACCTCCTCCAGCTAGAATTCCTGAGGTAGGGAATATAGTCTGATCCACATTGGTGCATGTGTGAAGTCTTTAGTTTCAGGGATAAATTTCTCTGTCCAGAACCTCAAGAAGAGTCCCACTGAGTTGAAAAAATATGACCCTCCATAAAAAATGCGATTTTGTTCCTCTAGGTTGTGCAGGATGATGGTGAAGAAACCCTTGGATCCTAGTTGCATTTCATAATGTCCCTTGGGATTCCACCAATGTTGTATCCATTTGATCAGGTCCCATTCCGAGGACCAGAGCCCTAAAAAGTTTCCTACTAAGGCGTAATCTCTCATATATTGTTTATTTTCCTCAATGCGAGGTGAACTGATAATGTATTTCAGGGCATGTGGTGCTTGTGGAATACACTTTCCTGGTAGCCATGGCCTTGATGCGCTTGTGGGTGTTGGCGCTTTCCCTAAGTCAATTTCCATCTCTTTATCTTTGAAGGTTCCCTCGGCCAATAACTTTGAGCATAGATTAGGAGGAGGTTCGAAGGTGGGCTGCTTGGAGCCCTCTCCAATGCTTCCATTCGTCATTGCCTCGGTGGGGTGAACAGCTGTAGCAGAGCAGCAGAAACCCTAAACCCTAAATCCTAGCAGAGCAGTTTTTGCATGTTTTCTATCTCTATTACATAAGTATATTATCTCACACACTAAGTAAAGTAAAAATAATTATGTCTCTTTTTATCGTTGCGACATGGATGGCTAATTGAAAGCATTAGAATTCTTAGTTAGATCTATATTAAGAAAATCAATTCATTTATGGGGCTAGGAAACCTCTTACTCACATCTTAGTATGCTCTTCACCACGCACTCATTGGACTAATCTCAGTGAACTAGGATAGGTTGTGTAAATCGTTCTTCCATCTCCCTTCGATCAATCAAACATAAAAAATTAACTTAAAGAGATTAGTAAGCAGCCCCTAAAAGTTCATATATTATCTTTAAGTCTTCTTTCTTTTCTACAATCACACAAACAAATTTAGGTGAGGCCAAAGCCACTTGGGCACCTCATAGTTTTTATTTTCCAAGAAGGAACTAAAGGATTCATAAAGGACCCATACATGTCCACATTATCACAACTAAGATAGGTTCATTTTTATCAAGAAAAATACTTAGACAAGTTTAAAATCTATTTTTAAATGATCCATACATGTCCACATCATCAAACAATTAGGATAGTTTCATTTTTTAGCAAAGAAAACACTTGGTAAGTTAAAATATTAGTAAGCACCCATACATGTTCGCATATCTTATGAAATAGGTGCAGTTTTTGTATTACACAAGGATTGTTCAAAACTTAGTAGCTAATAAAAAGATGAGTAAAGGACCCAATGATGTCCATATGCTTCAATATTATACTTAAACTACTAAGATATTGTTGCGCACAAAAGCACTTTTCACACATCTAAAGGTCTCTAAAAAACCACTTGCATCAAAGTATGCTCTCTTCTCTATGCTCATAAGCGATCAACAAAGATCGAAAGACTTAAGTGTTCTATAGAACCTTCCAAACACACCCTTAACCAAATGATATTGTTCCATGACCCCAATATCACAGATTTGTTCACCAAAAAAAAACCATAATAGCCCACTAAAATTTCTCCACAGGAGACCACAAAACAACTTTCATTCTAGGTTAGGATCTCGGGGGAAGGTATCCAAATAACCCTCATTATCTAATTTTCATTCAAACCTTAGTGGTTGACTACTTAGGGTACTTCAAATACTTTCATTCAAATGTTTTAAAGCCATAAGTTAGAGAGACACTTGTGAAGGGGAAAGTGCCAACATTCGATTGTTCCGCACGTGCCTTCTTGAACCACCTGGCTCTTGTGAGCTTACCTGGCCCATAACCACTTTTTGAGGCCAAGAGCCCCATGTTGCACTTGAACAAGGTAACTTAATGGCCAAAAAATAGGATTTCTACACAGGTGGCGGTTGTGGGTTGTAACTGCATCTAGGTCAAATTTTGTATGGTTATTGGGAAATATCGTCAACTCTTTTGGGATATGCCCCCTCGGTCCTGCATTATAACTAATATTTCATACCTTCACTGGATCTCTTCTGATGTCTTAAGGAACCATTGTCGACATATATTGGAAGGTCCAATTACATTGAGTGGAAGGATGATAGGTCTATAAGACTGTTAGGGTCCTAACCCACACATAGGTAGAGAAATATATTCAGATGTAATAAAGGTCAATATTAATAAGGCCTTTCAATAAAATAGAATAAGACGGATGTAAGAAGACCTAATAGAAGCTTCCGCTTCTAGAATGATCTTCCTCTAGATGCTTCTCTTGATAGACATATTTAGTATAAATAAGGGTAGAGGGTATGAAAACCCTAGCTTGGATATTATTGTAACAGAGCGCTGCTCGACTGGAGGTTGCCCCCCTCGAAGAGGCCCATGAACATTGCTTTCTGAATCAAAGTGTTATTTTTGTTGTTGTTCTTATATCATTTATGTGTTATTTTGGAGATTATGTTGGTTATATTACTGTTATTCTGCCAATTCTAGCATTTTATTTCTGTTTTGCATACTTTTTTATATCTGGTATATTACAAGTGGTATCAGAGCACTTTCCTTGGTAGAAATTGTGGGATTTTTTTTTTCTCATGGTAGATACATATTCCAGCGTCTTTAAGCCAGAGAGATCTATCGTTATGCACATAAACCCGTGGTTGAGGGATTCATACATGCAAGAAATACAAGTGGTTCTTAAGCGCACATCTGTTGGCCACCCTTATAACTCTTGTTGGTACCCCTTCGAGTGGTAGCACATCAGAAAACACCTTTGTATGGATCAGCCTAGATTTCCTAAAGCCCTCTTTAGATAAACCGATCGACCACTTGACTGCTATAGTGCCACTGAGAAAAACACTCGAGAAGATACTCTCTAGTACCTGGGTAGTCGAGTAGTACGGCTAAGGGTACGGTCTATCCTCCTTAGTTAGTGCCCTAAGATATTGGGCTAAGTACTACTATTGGAACCTGCACGTATATTAGAGAGCTATAGCACAGGGCAAACCCTTGTCTGTAGAAGCCTTGAATACCTAACCCTTGGGGGTATAGAAACATAAACAAATTAAAACAAACAAGATCTATTGTTGCGCAACTGTGTTTGGGTTGCCAAGTAAATACACATTTCTTTTTGGTTAAGCATTTGGGGATTTCATCGCTATAGTATTCTTCAGACCAGAGTATAACTCCACAGGTGT